>CABHPR010135150.1:14467-28834 GCA_902168415.1 Peromyscus melanophrys
TAGCTCTAATTCAAACTTCTTATGACGGTTTTTATTTTCCTAAGAAACTTTCTCCCTGCTTCTAAGACTTCTTATAGGGGTTGGGGATTTAGCTCAGTGGTAGAGCGCTTGCCTAGCAAGTGCAAGGCCCTGGGTTCGATCCTCAGCTCCAAAAAAAAAAAAAGACTTCTTTTATGTATTTGCATAAGTCAATTTAAAAATACTGATCGACTTATCCTTGTCCCCACATTAGCTGGAGTGAGGAACTCAGGATACTATAAACATACACGAGTACTAGTAGTTGGAGCAACATTAACCTACTAGTTTAAGTAGTTGGAATAGAAAACTAGCAGATGGTGTATATTAAATCCTTTCTACCAAAGTAGGCACCTCATTTGCAATAACAACTGCACTGTTCAGAGAAGAAACCAAGGCTTAGAATGACAAAGTAGCCTGTTAAAATCTCACACAGTGCCAGGGATGATGATGGGAAAGAAGCAATTTCTTGGAAATTCAACAGAAATGGTGAGGGGAGCCATCTGGATGTTGTTTGATTCTGTTTGTAAGCGGGGACATTTCTCACTATTGTTTCCATTTCCCATTTTTTTTGGGGACATTTCTCACTATTGTTTCAACTTCCTATTTTTATTGTTTTATTTGATGTGTTTTGCCTACATGTGTATCTGTGCACCTCTTGATGCCTGTGGAGAACCAAAGAGGGTGTTGGATGCCTTGACACCAGAGTTACAGCTGGTTCTTAGACACTGCTATAGGTTCTTGTGGTGGTTTGAGTAAGAAATGTCTAAGCTCAGGTATTCAAACACCTTGTCTCCAATTAGTGGCCCTGCTTGAGGTACAAGTTGCTGGAGGGTACTGGGAATCAAACCCAAGTCCTCTGGAAGAGTAGCCAGTATTCCTAAAGGCTGAGTCATCTTTCCAACTCCAGTTTCCTGCTTTTAGTTGGATAAATTTTCTTCTCTAGGCTTAAAAGCTATATATTTTCTGTAGTTTGCATATGAAATGTTTCCCAAAGGCTTGTATTAGAAGGTTGGTCTCCAGGGATGTTGGAAGTTGGAATCTTTAAGAACTGGGACCATGTGATGGCATTTAGGTTGCTGGGGGTTTGTCTCTGAAAGAAGAACGTGGTCTGTCCACCTCTCCTCACTGTCTTTTTCTCCTTGGCCATGAGGTGAAGAATTTTGCTCCATCACACCCTCCAGTTATGGTGTGCTGTCTTGATATAGAGCCAAAAGCAAGGATCAACTGACCATGAACTTGAACTGGTAAAACCATGGGCTGAAACAAAGCACTGATCTATGTAAGTTGTTTATCTCATGCATTTGTTATAGTGCCGAAAAGCTGATTAATATAACATTCCATTTTTAAACTTGTAGTCATCATAATTTATTTTCCTGATTGTTTTATTTTCATCTATTTAATATTTATACTTTTTGGTGCCCATATTTCTCCTCTTACAGACAAGTGATTTAGGATACCTCAACTTATTTTGTTGTCTTTCCCAACCTCTACTTCGCATCCTATTTCTTGGAATAAGTTTGAGTCAGCATGGACATGCATTACCATTTACTTTGCATTGGTCGTGGTCTTGTTCAATCCTCTGGGCCCCTACTGACTGTTCTCTTTTCCTATTTATCCCATTAGATACTGAGAGAGGTTTGGTAAGGTCTCCCATTATGATTGTGGATCCCCACCCCCTTCTCTCCCCCATTTACCTTTTGTTTTATAGATTTTGAACTTATAATAATAGATGACCAAATTTAATATGATTTATTTGCATGGTGAATTGTCTGGTTACTGTAAAATGTTGATTTTAATTTTGTAAAGCTTCTGAACTAAAAGTATATATATACATTTGTTTTTTGAGATGTTTCTCTGTGTAGCCCTGGCTATCTTGGAACTCACTATATAGACCAAGCTGGTCTCAAAGTTAACAGAGATCTGACTGCCTCTGTCTTCTGAGTGCCGGGATTAAAGGTGTGTGCCAGTTTAAAAGGCCTTCCTATATGATATTATTTTTAATACAAGTCTTTTCTTTATGTGGCTTCAGTAGATGTCTCAGGCAATTCAGATTGCTCTACCAAGGAACTATAAACTGTGGGGTGTGTGTGCATAAATGACAGGGATTTGGTTCCCAGTTCTAGTAACTGAAAGTTTGAGATCATGGCCCCAGGATGGTTGGGTTTGGTGAGGGTCCTTTTATACATAGTCTCCTCTCTAGGTGGAAAGAGGAATAGAAAACTATAGGTCCTTGTGGTAATTTGAATGAGAAATGTTACCATAGGCTCAGGTATTCAAAGACTTGGTCCATGGTTGATGGCTCTGTTTGTGGGGGGAGGTTAGGAGGGTGCAAGTTGCTAGAGGAAGTATGTCACATGACCAATTGCTTCACACCCCTACTGCCATGCCTTTCACAAGATGGACTCTACCCTCAAGCTGTGAGCCAGAATAAACCCTTCCTTTAAAAAAACTTATTTACTTTTTAACTATGTGTGTGTATCTACATGTGGGCATTGTGCATATGAGTTCAGGTGCACACGAATCCAGGCCAGAGGCATTAAATCCCCCTGGAGCTAGAGTTATGGGAGACTGCGAGCCACCAACCATGAGTGCTAGGAACCAAACTCAGGTCTCTAGATGAGAACTTTGTCCTCAACACCCAAGTCATCTCTCCAGTCACTACGCCTTTCTTAAGTTGCTTTTGTGAAGGATTTTGTCATAGCAGCAGGAAAAGTAATTGCATACAATTGGGGGTTGGGGTAAAATCCTTTCATGTTGGTCATGGAGACATTTTGCCTGTGTCTCATCATGCATAACCACTGAGTCACATGACGCTTTGAAGTCAATCGTTCGCAAAAGGAAAAGAAACCACCACGGCGCTGGCTTAGTCCAATTAAGACTCATCTAGAACCGGGAACATTGTTGCTGAGCAAGCCAGATTCTGCAAGCAGATAGATATAGGTCAATACTGGTCAGATACCATCATGTTGCATCCTCTGGAGACACCAGGAAGGCAAGGCAGGAGACACAAATGCTCTTGTGTTGATGGCTAGTGAAAATTCAGTTATTTCAATGCACCTATTGATACTCTTGGAAGTTGGGATTTCAGTTCATGCGTTTGGTGGAAGGTAGCTAGATATACAAAGGACAAGGGAGGTAAATAAATGTTTAAGGAAGTCAAGGAAGAAAGAATCATCTCAACTACTTATTAATAGTGTAAATAGTCTGCATAGTACTTTTTATAATAGTCTGCTGTGGGGAGTGAATGTATTGTACTTGTGTATGCATGAGCATCCGTGACATGAGCATAGCCATGTCAAGGACCACAAAACTTCAGACCCATAGAAACAGTTAGGTCAGTCTCACAGGAATGGCAAGGCCTTCCCCTCAGTAAGGATGTTGACAATATGTGCAGAAAGTGTCAATCACAACTTCCTCCTTTGACCGTCTGAGATTGCTCTCCTACAGAGATCTATCAGGATTATATAGCCCACCCATGTTTTTGTTCAGCTGTGTATGACGAACACGCTGAGTTTCTGGGCTGCTGGAGCATCTTCATCAGGGTGCACAGCCCAGCCAACCTCAGCTTGTCTGTACATGTGCCTGTCATTTCTTCAGGCCCCACCAACCCAGTCTGGTCAATCCCAAGGCCATGCAGGTTACTGCCAATGGTGATATTAATAACTCTTGGCTCAGACGTTGTGTTGAGCATGTTGTACACCAACAGAAATAGTTTGCTTGGCTAAATATCAGTCAGGCTTTTGAAATTTCTGGGTCCACCTAGCATTTTCTTATAAAATTTGGCTATGGCCAAGGATACTTACTAAGTGAGTTTAACAAAACTCCTCTATTAAAACTCCTTTATATCTAGTCACCTGTAGCTAGAGTTTTTCTGGTCCTGCCTGGCCCACAGTCAGGACAAATCTCTCTAACCCACCAGTCCCGCAGCCACTCAGACCCAACCAAGTAAACACAGAGACTTATATTGCTTACAAACTGTATGGCCGTGGCAGGCTTCTTGCTAACTGTTCTTATATCTTATATTAATCCATTTCTATAAATCTATACCTTGCCACATGGTTTGTGGCTTACTGGCATCTTCACATGCTGCTTATCATGGCGGCAGCTGGCAGTGTCTCCCTTCTGCTCCACCTTCCACTTCCCAGAATTCTCCTCTCTCCTTGTCCCGCCTATACTTCCTGCCTGGCCACTGGCCAATCAGTGTTTTATTTATACAGAACGATATCCACAGCAGTGACCCTTCATATCTGACTGCTCCTCATCCTCCACTATCCCACAAGTGATGTCAGATCACCCTAGTTTGTTTCAGCAAGGATTCTGTTAGGGCAGTTAGGACAGAATATCCTTTACCATGATGATTCTTCTCAGTAGTTTTCCATCACTGACCACCATTCTGTACCTTAGCCATTAACTTACACTGTTTATTATGTATTCAGAGTGAGCCTAGTTTCCTCCTCTGCCAAACCCCTGTAGCTGTGACTCCTCCACCTTGCAGCAAGTCCTGAAGAAAGTCTGCTTGTCTTAGGAAGTGTCATCAAATGGTTGTTTTCCACAACACTATCATTTGATCTTCAGTCACCCTTTGAAACAGCATGTCAGTCATCTCTCAGGCTACCCCCCAGGCTTAGGGATTCCCTATAAAGGCTCACTCAGGAGCAATTCAGTTTTAGTTCAGGACAGTAAAAAGATACACTACAGAATCATTGAAGGAAAAGGCACATGTCTACATGACATGAATTCCAATGCTGAAGTCTTCCCTCTGTGGGATTGCACAATGTGCAATTGCTTATTCCCTTAACAATGAGCTGAGATGACCATACACGCACGCGCGCACACACACACACACACACACACACACACACACACACACACACACACTATTGTTTACAGGAAGCTCACCTGAACCTACCAGTCCATGTTTGTTCACTGAAGGCCTCTCACATAGACTGACTGTATCCATCAAAGCTCCAGACTCTCGCAGGCAAGTACATATTTACCATCAATCACACTGTTTGCAGAACTGTCCAGACAAACCAGTACAGTTTGGCTCAAGTCTCCCAGTGTACAAAATACCCTTAGTTCTCAGGACATCCCAACAATTCAGTGTCCAGGAACTGGCCACAGGCCATGAACACAAGCCCATCTTGGGGATGTGCTAGATTTGAGTAACTAAGGCCTGTGGAGTTAACTCTTTACTGTGCAGCAAGATGTTGTTGATAGGCTCATTAGACAGTTGAAGCATAACAGAAGTTCAGTGATTCTCCTTGTCACTCTTTAGTTGTTGGGATGAAATACCCCAACAAAAGCAACTTGAGGGAGAAAGAGTTTATTTTGACACACGGTTCCAGGGTACAGTCCATTGTGATAGGGAGGTCATGGCAACAGGAACATGAGGGGACTGGTCACATGGTGTTTACATTCAAGAAGCAGGGAATAAAGGGTTGTGCTCAACTTACTTCCTGTTTTTAACACAGTCTAGGTTTCTCAGCCTAGAGAATGTGGCCACTCATAGTGGGTGGCTTTTTTTCAAATCTCAATTAACCTAATCAAATAATCCCCCAAAGGCATGCACAGAGGTTCATCTCTGAGGTGGTTCTAAACCTCATCAGTTGACAATTGAGATTAACATTCACAGTCATCTACTTAAATACAATTATAAAATGGCAGAATTCAGACCTTACATCTGTGTGCCAATGCCCAAGTTAGCAACTGTTATGGAATAATGTCATTTACAAAGATAGTCATCTCAATATATGCAGTCACTTGTCAATAGCAGACTAGCCAATCTGAATTGTTCTTTGTTTTGCAGTAGGATGATTAATGAGAAGAGACTCATACTCTGCATTTATAATGGTCCAAGAAAAATTATCCAAGGAAATTATTTAGAACCCATGTAAATAGCACCATTGCCTTATATTTTAGATGAAGGCAATGAATCAGTTAAGCAAATAGTGAAGAAGCAATGGCAGCTCCAATCCTCCATGCCTGTCTCTGTGACAAACATATGTCATTTGGGTTGTAGTTAAATAATTCATGGCATATCCACAGAATGGAATACTATGAATCATTTATAGAGGACTGTGACAAATCTGTACATGCCAATATAGAACTATTCAAAACATTTTGAACAGAGGAATGTTGTGAAGTGTGCTTATATTTGTGAAAAAAGAGAAACATTCATTCATGCTCAATTTGTGATGAAGTGACATGTATATACATATCTGTGCAAACATAGAACATCTAATAAATGGATGCTAACGGTTATAAAACCAAGAAAATTGGGGGAAACACATGGATTCATATTCTTATAGTTGGATCTTTTTTGAAAAATCAGATATTTATTTGGCATTTAGAATGTTGTCATTTCCCCCGCTAACCACTTTCTGCTCATATTAAGGGTGAAGTAAATGAAGTCCATTGTGACAGTCATCTTTAATTTTCAGCTTTCCACAACTTAGAACCACCTGGGAAGAGAGTCAACACAGATTGTTCACATTGGGTTAGTGCGGGACATGCGGACATGTCTGTAGGGGATTGTCTTAATTAAGTTAACTGATGTGGGAAGACCCAGCCCACAATGGGTGACATAATTCCCTAGGCAAGGCATCCTGAATTATATGAGTAGAGAAGTCAAGCTGAGCACAAGCAATCAAATAAGCAAGCAAGCAAGTAAGCATTCATTTCTTTCTGCCTTTGACTGTGGATGTGATCTGGACAGCTGTCTCAGGTTTCTGTCTTCACTTCCTCACAAGGATAGACTGGAGCTGAAATAAAACCATTCTCCTCTAAATTGCTTTTATATGGATATTTTATCATGGCCACAGAAATGAAACTAGAATACTCAGTGGAGTTTTGCTTACATTTCTGTTGCTGGAAGCAACGGAGCCAGCATATGAACCCTGATGGTCAAGCCCCAGAACATGTGCTGCTACTTAATTTGTGGGTAGTTACTACTTCCCACAAATTAAGTAAAATGAAGTTAAAAATTTCATCAAGTTGGGCTGAAAAGATGCCCCCTGGGTTAATAGCACTGGATGCTCTTCCAGAAGGCCTGGGTTCATTCCCCTCACCCACATTGATAACTCACAGCTGTCTGTGACTTCAGTCCCAGGGGATCTGACACCCTCTTCTGGGCACCCTCAGGCACCAAGCATGTATGTGGTGCACAGATACACAGTCAAAACACCCATACACATTAAATAAATAAAACATGACATAAAAAACTTATCAAGTGAAAAATTTTAAAATTTTAGGTCCAAGGAAGGTATAGTTTGATTCATACTGGTTCAGCTGGGAAATCATTGATTTCCTTTATAGTTAAAATTCTGGGCTGCACTTGGTAAATCACTCATGGACTTTTTATTGGTTAGTTTTAATGGTCAACCTGATACAATGCAGAGTCACCTGGGAAGAGTCTTAATGATGAACTATATAGATCAGTTTGACCTGTGGGCATGTCTATGCAGGACAGTCTTGATTGTTAATTGATGTAGGAAGATGCAGTTCATGGTGGCACCCCTAGGCTGTACCCTGAACTACATAACAGTGAAGCAAGCAAATAAACATCCATGTATTTATTCTCTCTCTGTTCTTGACTGTGAATGTAATGTGGCAAACTGCTTGAGTTCCTGAAATGATGAACTATAACTTGGAATTATAAGTCAAATAAACCATTTCTTCCATAATCTGCCTTTTGGTAATAGGCTTTTTTCATAGCAAGAGAATGAAAATAGAATAGTCTTAGATATGTTCTAAGAGTTGTTTCAAAAGATATTGAAAATATGCATATACCCCTGCTAGGAGCTATCACACCTGTCTGTGTAGGTCACTGCTCTCAGGTCATTAGTGGTTGTCTTTGGCCACCATGCTACCGGGCTTGAAAAGATGTGATGCTATATTTGAAGCTCATGGCTGTGTGACATGGGGTAAGTTGAGCTCTTGGCCCATGGGCAAAGTTAGCTCAAACTCTATGTGCTTTCATTTCCCCCCCTTTATATCCTCCCAACCCAAACCTGCTTTTTATATCCCTTACAGAGCAGAAGAACTAAGGTGTGAACTTAAGACAGAAAACATCACATATTAGAAATAGCCTGGAACTGCAGCTCAAAGGCCAATATTAAAGCTTGGCATATAGTATAACTTTGGATGGATTACATAAGTTTTCTGAGTCTCTATTTCTTATGTGTCAAATCCAAATGTATATTGATGAAGTTGTCATGAATATCAGAAGAGAAAACCTATCAAAGTAACCAGTCCAATACCCACTGCATGGCAAACACCTTCATGAATTAAAATACCTTTAGCTCAATACCTCACATGTGGTTGTCACTCAGAAAATAGGAGCAGAACCTTAACATGAGTTCCTTGAGACCAGCCTCTGGATTCATAGCTGCTGCTTAATTGTGTGGATCAGTAAATGAATAGTTATTCTTGGCATAGCCATCTATAGGTAGTTCAATACTTATATGTTTCATCTTCTAATGATGTGTAAGTGAGACAGGCTAAGAATCTAGGGTATTAATATTGTCACGCAGATCACGAGACTAGGTAAGTTAATGGTTTCCATGGGAATATGGTGTTTTAGAAGAGTTTTAATTCCTGCAATGTATTGAGTTCAGAACAGTTTTTTTTTTACCCAATTTATATAAATTCCTTGTAATAGAGTGTGTCTTCAACTCAATGATTCATTTATTTTATTACTGCCATAAAATTTGTGTCCAAGAATGCACTCCAGTGATTTTCCTTCTGGCTTTCATTACTAATTATTTACATCAGTGGTAACTGATACACTTGGTGAGTCAGAGATAGGACAGAGAGAACAGGAAAGGGAGAGCCCAGGTGGCATGGGCACACACAAGACAAATCCTGATTGTTGTTTCCTCTGTCAGCCTCGTTTTGGGATCCCTATCACCATCACCACATCCTGAAGCTTGACTGTGCCTCTTTGCAGGACTCTCGAGTGTTTGTCCTACAATGTGAGATCTTGCATCTTTGCCAGGGAAGGATACTGAAGTCTAGCTCTTGACTGTGCCTCTTTGTAAGACTCCCGAGTGTTGGTCCTACGATGTGAGATCTTGCATCCTTGCCAGGGAAGGATACTGAAGTCTAGCTCTGATAATTAGGCAATGACTCCAGGGAAAAATGCCCAGTGTCTGCACCCTCTCCTGGGATATGATGAAAAACTGTAACCCAAAAGCCTTACCCGTTAGGAATGGTTGTTTTACAGTGTGAGAGTACTATATAAATATATGGTCCATAAAGCAAAACAAAATAAAACATAATAAGTTCTCTTTAGCAGTTTGTTATTAAATTAAGTCTGCTCACTTGTAAATAAGATGTTCTAAAAGTAAACAACTTTAGTATACACATTACATTAAAAAAAAAGAGTCTGGACTAAGCAGCATTTCCTCAGTTCCCTGTCTTCTTCACAGATAGGGAAAGTGACATTTAATGTAGGCATCTGTGGGACAAGAGTCTAACCATTCTTGGCATGGAGAGATCAGTGGCCAACCACCATCTGAAAGGTGATACTGTTCTGTTTTCTAACTTTTAATCTCCAAGCATCTGGGGTTTACAAAGTCATGACATCACGTTGTATTCTCTTCTGTCCCCACAAATTGAATTATACCCATTTACTGAATATCAGTGCTCATCAATTTATAAATACTTAAAGCTAAGTCCTAAAAAATAAGATTGGGACACTATATGGATGACTTTCGAAAAGGACACCTTGAAAGGCTGCCTTAATTATCAATAGTAGCCTGCACACACTCCTTTCTGTTGCATAATAACTGATATTTGTCCACAGAAGAAACTTGAGATGCTTCTGGCATGCTATCCTATGGCACTAAACATCTTAGGGGATCCGCATTCCAAGAGAAGACTCCTCACATTCAAACACTCCTTAATTTTTTAAATCATTTTGAAATGTATGTTCATTCTATACAGCTTACTATTATTTTTTTATGGGGAGACCAAAAGACGATGGGATATTCTGCTAATATTTACAAATGTTATTTTTCCCCTGGCTGGGATGTGTGTATCAGGGCCCCTTTAAGGCTACACTTAATGAGATCTTAAGTGTGTGTGATGGTTGTCAAAAGGCAGTGAGGGCGACTTCCATTTACGGGGTGTCTGGCTTGTTCTGTTTGTACTGAACTATTCCACTTTGGGGAGTTTAGAAAAACTGCAGGCCTGGGGAGTCATTTAACATGTTTTGCCCATTTAAAGCAAATACACTTTGTATTACAGGCCATATCTCTGGGCACCCTGTTCCTTTCTCTTGAAGGCCATATGTTGTAACAAGTGCCCTGGCTCTCCATCTCTCTTTAGCTGGATCCTTCTCTTCCCATTCAGACTCTCTCCCTTTGTGGTGGAGCCACAAGACCAGATGATGAAGGTGGATATAGGTTCCAGTCTCCCAAGACCATGCTTGTGGTGAATAGATGGCTAGAACTGAATTTCCCAGGCATTTAAAAAATATATATGCATGTATATATAATTCATTTTTATTTTTTGTTCACTGGTGTTTTGCCTGCATGATGTTTGGGTGAGGGTATTAGAAGCCCTGGAACTGGAGTTACAGACAGTTGTGAGCTGCCATGTGGCTGCTGGAAATGAACCCGGGTCCTCTGGTAGAGTAGCCAGTGCTCTTTTTTTTTTTTTTCCATTTTTCTTTATTAAGAAATTTTCTACTCACTCCACATACCACCCACAGATCCTCCCTCCTCCCTCCTCCCACCTCCCAGCCCTCCCTCCCAAGCCACTCCACATCCCCACAACCCCCAAATCAAGGTCTCCCATGGGGAGTCAGCAGAGCCTAGGCAGGTCCAAGCCCCTTCCCACTTCACCAAGACTGCTCAGGGTGTCACACAACACAGGCATGGATTCCCAAAAGCCTACCCATGTACCAAGGGTGGATCCCGATCCCCTTGCCTGGGTGCCCCCCAAACAGTTCGAGCCAAACAACCATCTTCCATATCCAGAGGGCCTAGTCCAGTCCCATGGGGGCTCCACAGCCACCAGTCCACAGTTCATGGGCTTCCACTAGTGTGGCCGGTCATCTGCATGTCCTCCCATCATGATTTCGACGTTCCCCACCTGCAGAATCCCTCCTCTCTCTCACTGATTGAATTCCCGGAGCTCAGCCTGGTGCCTGGCCATGGATCTCTGCATCTGCCTCCATCTGTCACTGGACAAAGGCTCTATGATGACAGCTAGGTTATTCGCCAGACCGGTCATCAGAGTAGACCAGTCTAGGCACCCTCTGGAACACTGCCAGCAGACCAAGGTGGGGTCATCCTTGTGGATTCCTGAGAGCCTCTCCAGCACCCTGCCTCTTCCTATTCCCATGGTGTCCTCGTCTATCATCAGCCAGTGCTCTTAATCATTAAGTCATCTCTCCAGCCCCTGAATTTCCCAGGCTCTTGATTAACAGTGCCACAGTTAGGAAAGTTTGGGAAAATCAGTATGGCTGAGTACCCTCCTTTTATCCTTGCCTGGGGATCTTAAAGAGTTGTTGATTCAGTAGCTCTCCAGTGGATATTTGTTCAAATACGGAATTTTACTTGGTTTCTAAGGCTAAGACATACCTTTCGCCTACATCTAATAGAAAGGTCTTAGCCATGCATCTTTCTGATTAAAATTGTTTTCTGTTTTTCTCTGTCATATTCCAACTCTTCCTAGCTGGAGTTCTATGTTAGTTCAGATTCACTCTGAACCTTGAATTCTATATTTGGGCCTCATCTTGAATCTTCACCTAACGTAGCTTGCTTCTAGCTATCTGGTATGGAGATAATACCCTCCAGTTGCTTCCTGTGCTCAAATGCAAGTCTGCCTAGCATCCGCCCAGGACCTAACTGTGATCCTGAGATCAACCTCATCAGTATATGAGAATGTGCTGGAAACACAAATTCTCAAGCCCCTCTCCAGACTTACTAATCAGAAACTTTTGTTGGGGCAGTGATCTGTGCTTTAATATGTCCTCTGGGTGGTTCTGATGCCCACACAGATAGAGAACCATGGACCTAGATCCTGCGTCATGCCTTCTCAGTCTCACTCTGAAGCCTAAAGCCGAGTCTACTGATTTTGATGGTGGTTGTCTTACTTCCTGTTCATTTTGCCGGTTCCCCCTCAACCTTGAACTCTGTGCAGCTCTTCAACGGGCAGTTTTGCTTCCATTTCTAATAAAGCTTTTTTAGCAGGGTGCCGAACAAAGGCGTTTACCAGGCAATGGTCTTAAATCTCAGCAAATGAATGGATGAAGATCCTAGTTGAGCATGCCCATTAATGTGCTCAACATTAATTGCTGCCTTACAAAGAAGTGGGGAAATAGGCCCTTCATATATCTCCCTTACAACCCAAAGAAAAAGACCCTAAAGGACACTGCAGCTATGAGAGATAGTGGTGTCAATGGTACAAAGAATGATTTTCAGCATCCAGGAGTGCACATTTCAACCAGGACTGTCCAAATATTCTTTTCTTGCTCTGGGAAGAAACTCAGTGGAGTTTGATTTGTAGAATGAACTTGCCATGTATCCTCAGAAAAAATGCTGTTTGTTTGTTCTGCAATTTGGGTAGTAATAAAATTTTCTTCTAATTACATTTCAGGGGATGAATTGATGATAAATGAGATTAAGAGATATCTATAAAAATTTTCTACATCTTGGATGGATGCTGTGTAAATATGCCATTTTATTAATAATAACACCCACACTCAGGCTTTCCAAAGAGAACATAATGTCTTCTTCAAGGTACAAGAGAACAGCAAATGTAGGCTCTGACCACTGCAGATCTTCTTCTTTCTTGAATGCCTTCGGTAGTTATAGCCAAAGACTGTGGTTCTCAGTCTTGGATGTGTCTTAGGGTCACCTAAAGTCCTTAAAACAAAAACTAACCAACCAACCAACAAAACCCACACTCAGCAAGCAACAACAAGAACTCACCAGGCCTTCTCTTCTTGAGGGTCTGAGGTGGTTGGTCTGCTGTGGTGCCAGGTCATTGGAACTTTTAAATTTACTGGATGGTTCAAACGTGAAGCCAGTTTGAGATTAGAACTAGTTTTCAAACATTAGTTGAAAGTGGTATCAGGGGAATTGTAAGAAATGCAGCTACTTGCCACCCTTCCATCTGGTTAACTAGATCTGGGGTGAGGAATCTACTTAATACACAAGCTTACTTGAGGGCTCCAACAGAGTTATTTGGCAGTTCCAACCACCTTTAGAAATATTCAGTTCTGCTATTTATTTATTTTGCATTGTGTTATTATATTTTTTAGATCGATTTACTTTATTATTTTATGAATATGAATGGTTTGCTTTTGTGTATGCATGTACACCACGTTCATGTCTGGTGCCTGAGAAGGTCAGAAGAGGGCATTGGATCCCCTAGGACTAGATGGGTGGATCATCATTACAGATGGTAGTGACTCACCATGTTGGTGCTGGGAATCAAACCTGGGTCCTCTGCAAGAGTAGCCAGTGCGCTCAACCACTGGGCCATCTCTACAGACCAGTTTCTTTTCTTGTGGCTGTGACAGAACACCTGACAAGCGTCTCAAGGAAAGCTGGGGTTGGTTTTGGCTCACAGTTTGAGGTTTCATTATGGCAGAGCAGGGACTTCAGGGCAGCGGGAATGTGCGGCAGGCGGTCACATTGCATATGCAGCCAGAAAGCAGAGGAGGATGAGTACTACTGCTCAGTTCATTCTCTTCTTTTTGTCCAGCCCAGAACCCCAGCCCATGGGATGATGCTACCCACAGTTCCACTGGATCATCTCTGGAAGCTCCCCCATAGACTCACCTAGGGTTTTTTTTTTTCCTAGATGAATCTAAATCCTGTAAACTTGACAAGACTAACTATGACATGTAGTTTGGCTTGGTAGAGGGCCTGGCATAAGAGAGGTACTTAATAAATGCGTGTGGACAGAGCTTACTGATGTTTTTCCTATCAATTTGTAGTGGTATTAGCATTTAGAGTACAGGGCACTAAGTTACTGGATTTGGTGGGTGGGTGGGTGGGAGGCAACTTTTAAATTGATCTGTGCTTCAGTGAAGCCTGACTCAGATGAGGTAATAGAAGAGCTCTTGATACCTTTCTACAGAGCCCAGATGCTTCTTCTCTCAGGGAACGTCCCAACAGAAGGTAGATAACACCACATTTCCAGTTCACTTGTAATGTAGTTTTCAGGTTTCAGTTTCTACAGTGGGTCAATGGAGACAGACTCAGTGCAGACTTGAAAAGAACCAGTCAGAAGAAGTTAGCAGAGTGCACTGAGATACCCAAATCAATGATCTTACTTAGTGTGTGTGTGTGTGTGTGTGTGTGTGTGTGTGTGTGTGTGTGTGTGTGT
>CABHPR010135151.1:0-39382 GCA_902168415.1 Peromyscus melanophrys
ACACACACACACACACACACACACACACACACACACACACACACGCACGCATACACACACACATGCACACTTTTGAAGAAAGTATGCCTTGTGCCTAGCTATCTCATTGGCAGAGTGGTTCTCCTTATTTTAAAAAGAGTAGATGAGGTATCGGAGCTGCTTGTACATCCTTGTCATCCCCAGATGAGCATGCAAGATCGAGGACTGACTTTTCAGGAGGACACTCTGACAGATGGAGCCAGGTACCTTGTCTTCTAAGTGTGTGGATTCAGCAGGTTTCAGCCTCCTTTGAGCCCCAGTCTCCTGATTCACGAGATGTCAATAGGACTCTCGTGATGTATTTGGATTCATTAAGGCAACCAAGCCCTAAGCAAGGAGCCTGGTTCTTCTTCTTATTTTTATTTATTTATTCTTCTCTCATACAATACATCCTGACTACGGCACCCCCTCCCTCCACTCCTCCCAGACCACCTTCCCCCACCTCCCCTCTCCCCAAGATACACTGCTCCTCTGTTTCCCTTCAGAAAAGAGCAGGCCTCCCAGGGATATCAACCAAACACTGAATAACAAGCTGTAGTAAGACTAGGTACAAACCCTCACATCAAGGCTGGACAGGAAGGGCCTGCCTGTTCTTAACATTGACCTGGGAATATTTTTATACTGAGTTTTGCTCTACATCAGTTTTTCTCTACAACTGACTGTCTCTGAAAGAGAGCACGCCCTTTGCAATCTGCAGCAGCCACTCAACTTGTCCATTCTAGAATGAATCTAGAAATGAATGTGTTACAATAAAACTTTATTAACACTGAGCTGAGGTCCCCAAGCTGATTTGTACTTCTCGGTTTACAGAAACTGGAGCTCTTTCTCTGGCCCCATGCTACTCTGCATTAGAAATAGGACTATCCACTAACTGCTTCGGGGGTTGACCATTGCTTCCTTTTTGGGGTTCATTTTTCTCTCTGAGAGTCAGACTAAGTAAAGGCTTCAGAAAGTCTCATCTAAGAGTTCTTTTGGTGAAGGCTTTCTGTAGCTGGGGACCACTGCAGGGTGGAGTCTGATGTTTCTGAATGGCAGGTATTGCTTACAATGAGAGTGATTTGTGGGAGTGGAGAGAAAACTCAGAACAGAAGGCAGACTATGCCAAGGGTGGGTTATGACCCAGTTCCAAGGAAAAAGCCTTGTTCATGGTGACAGCTCAGTGAAGCCCATCGAACAGACCCCACAAAGCCCTCCTTCCAGGTAAGAAGTCTGGCTTGAGGCTTGCTTGCTGCATCCTGACAGCTCCCCCAGATCCCCATCATCATAACTAAGGAAAGCAGCTGGAAGAAATTTCTTGAGAATAGAGGGCATTTTCTTTTTGAGTCTTTTTAGGCTACACTTTTCATACACATTTCAATTGAGCTAATTGCTAATAGATTATCCGTAGATTCCCACGCAACTGGGGAAAATACTTTCATCCCCTTGTGCCTCTCTTACTTCCATTCCTCAATGACAGAGTTTTGTACAACTCCAAGACAACACTGACATAGCCAAGACACAGAGCACATCTGTCACCCCAAGAATGATTTTTTTTTAGACAGGGTCTCACTATGTATCCCTGGCTGGCCTGCAGCTTGCTATGTAGACCAGGATAGCCTTGAACCCACAGAGATCTGCTTGCCTATGGCTGGGATTAAAGGCATATGCTACCACATCTGGTGTGAATATAAGCTTTTATTGAAATTTCGGGAACCTGATGGCCAGAAGAGTAGGTCAAATGTGTTAATAACTCATGTTTTCAAATGCTGCCTGTAGCTAAGAGTCCTGTTGCCAGCACCAGCATCCAAAAGCTTTGCAAATAAGCATCTTCCTAAATGGACATTCTTGTGGGTTTGGGAATGAGCCACCCAGTGGGTCCATGGGAGGATATTTGTCTCTTCACCTGGCAGACGCTGGACTAAAGAACCTGGGGGCTGACCACAGACATTATCTTCCCTTTGAAGCAAACAACCTTGGGGAAACTTGCCAGGGTGGGCAGAAGGAGTTTGCTTGTGCTGGCTGCTAAGGTCTTCTCATACACAGTCAGCACAGAACAATGGTTGCTGCTGACTAACCTATGCCATTGATAACACGGGGAGATTCTTTTGGGGAAACTGCTCAGAGGAGGGAGTCAGAACCAGCTGCTTCCTGGAACTGGCTGCTAGTTTATAAAGAAAGTGTGTTGCAGGGGCTACAGGGGTGGCTCAGTTAATAAATTCCTTACTGTGAAAACATGAGAACCTTAATGCCACCCCCAGAATCCACATAAAAACAGCTGGACGTAGCTGGGCAGTGGTGGCACACACCTTTAATCCCAGCATTCGGGAGGCAGAAACAGACAGATCTCTGCGAGTTTGAGGCCAGCCTGGTCTACAGAGCTAGTTCCAGGACAGCCAGGGCTACACAGAGGAAACCTTGTTTCAAAAAAAACAAACAAGCAAACAAAACAACAACAACCAAAAAACAGCTGGACATGGTGATACACAGCTGTAATCCTAGCACTGGGAGATGGAGCCAGCCAGCCCACCTAGCCTAATTGGTGAGTCCTGAGCTAGTAAGAGACCTGTCTCAGGGCATTCAGAGAGAGAGAGAGAGAGAGAGAGAGAGAGAGAGAGAGAGAGAGAGAGAGAGAGAGAGAGAGAGAAGATGAAAGAGATGAAATTATGCCTCACACAGATGTCTCAACACTCCACCCTTTCAGGTACTCACACAGATGTCTCAACACTCCACCCTTTCAGGTACTCCGTCTGCAGCCTGCAGACGAGAGGGACTCAAGCATGCCTCAGTCATACACCTCAATCATGAGCAGCAAGTGTATACATACAGTAGGATGCGGCTCACCTCACAGTCAGGTTCACCAAGCCACGGTAGACTCAGGACCATTTAGAGATCAGGCTTTGGGTACCACTGCTAAGGACCCAGGACGCAAGTTTCTATCCCTGGTTACCCTAAGTGAAGATGGTCTCTAAATTCCCTCTGCTTAGCCATGCCTCTCAAATGACATTGAAGGCATCCATGAGTGTCCACTTCTAGCACCCACTCTGTCAGCCCTAAGTTACCAGCAAACCCACTTGATTCTTCGAATTAGCAGAGTAGCTGATGCTGATGAGAAGTGTATCTATGGAGTTTGGCCAATCCTATTGGCTTACCCAGAGAGAACCAGAAGTCTGTGCCCCACCCTCAGTGTGATGGTGTTTGGAAGTGGAGTCTGGAAAGGGATCGGATCATGAGGGTGGACCCTCATAAGTGAAATGTGGAGGGGGGGCGTTATTCTGTTTTCTAGGGTGTGGGGGCTTTGTTGTTGCATTGGGTTTTTGTTTTTTGAGAAAGAAGGGTGGGCAAGGAGAAGGAGAGAATCTGGAAATACTTGTGGGAGAGAAAAATATGATCAAAATATATTTAAATTTAAAAATTGTTTTAAATAGCAAAAAGAAAGGAAAAGAAAAACTGGACCTTGGATCACTTTGGATTTTGGACTCACCCATCTGGGATGTTCACCTGATCAAGTCTACATAGACATTCCAAAGTCCAGAGAAATCCAAAATCTAGATCCTTTCTGTCCGCAGGCACTCTGGAGAAGAGAGACTCAACCCGTGTACGTACAGAGCATGAGGTGTGTGATTATCCAGATATTTCCTGCTATGATGAGAAGCCCAGTCCTAGCATTGCTCAGCGCCTTCCTTCTCCAGCCTTAGAAGGCCAGCCCTGATCATAAGTGAAAAGTGGTCTGCCTCCCCGTTACTCCCCCCCCCATACCCAGCATGCTGTGCGGTCAGCTGTGGTCATTTCATTGGTTCCCTAGCGATCCACATACGTTTACACTGTTGCTTGCTGCTGCAGAAGAGGACAGAACCAGTGTTCCAGTGGGTAGCTCAGAAATGGCGATCCCTGATCCAGAGGGGACCAGGATGTGTTGTTGTGACAGATAGTGTCACATGGTCCTGAATCAAGCCCCCATTGATTGGTAACCTTGTCCTACCTCCACAGAAGAGAGGCCAGTTCTCCAGCTCCCACGGTGTTGTCAGTGTGGAGGGGAATCAGCACCCGGCAGAGCTTTGGTTCCTACTTTTCTCGTGATGGAGGCTGAGCATCCTTTCCTGGTTGAGCCGTGGGAGCTCCCGCTCTGCGGGCTGTTTGTTGCTCATACCATTTGCAGATCTTTGATTAGTCTCTCCTTGCTTGGGTTCAGTGGTATTAGAAAAGGGGTTAGATTAGTCGGGTTGGTGGACAGATTCCTCAGTGGTCAGCCTAGTGTAGCCAGGGAAGGGCTTTGCCAGGTCAGGTCTCTCAAGCAGCCGATTGTCCCACCTGCACCTGCCACAGCCCTCTAGGGCTGGAGTTACCCCACGGTTACCCACTAAGGGAACTGCCTGGGTTTTGCGGCCTTCTCATGAGGTTGGTCATAAGGATTTGCCTGTGGGAAACCCAGAGCTGGGGCTGGGGCCTCAGGGTGCCAACCTGCCCCTTGGAGAGGTATGTCCAGATCCTGTGCAAGCTTCCACATTACTGGCCTGGACTGTGTTCATTATCAGAGGCATGCCTGCAGTGAAGAGGATTCTTCTCTATCTGGAGACACAGTGATCTTCAGAACAGATGAATGTCTGTCTACCCATGATGCTTACAGTCTGGTGGGAAGGAAACAGATGCATTGTCTGAGCTAGGGACAGAGTGTGTGAAAATAGAATTCCCAGCTCACGTGCCTTTCTGACAGGACGATGCCCGTGGGACCTGGGGACTCTGGTGAAGTGCAGCTCCTGACTGGAGGGGTGTGTGTGCGCGAATGCGTGTGTGTGTGTGTGTGTGTGTGTGTGTGTGTGTGTGTGTGTGTGTGTCCCTGTCCTGAGATTGTGCATAGTGACTAGCATGGCCCTGAAAGCTGTTCCTCATGGAGAAAAGAGGGCAGAGTGAGGGGACCCTCTGTGCTGGCCTCTCTCCTGGGCCTCCCAGCAAAGGCCTCACTGAGAAATTGATATTTGTGCCAAAGAGGGCATGAAATGGGGGCGGTCTTGAGGGGAAAGCCTCTCTGTGTGGGTCTGAAGGTGGGTGGTTGGGGAATAGCAGGTGAGGGTAGCTAGAGTCAGGTGAGGGAGGGTCAGAGGATGAGCTCCAGAGGTGGGGAAAGGGCAGGTGTGTCCTGGTGTCACCCATCACAGCAGCAGGAGCTGACACTGCACACAGACACCACAGCAGCTGCCCCCGTGGGTCCCACTCTCAGGTAGAAGCTGCATGGCATGCTTGAGTGACTTACCCAGAGGCTCCCGCTTCCCCTGAGGCCCAAGCCTTCATCCCTAGCATTTGTTCTTGAAGATGCAGGTGTGGGGACATTTGCAGTCCATGCAGACACTGGCCTATTGTTTTAATACAGACTGAGCATCCCAGGGACCAGGAGGGTTTGGGATGCTTTTCAGTTTTGATTATTTGCATATCCATAATGAGATGTCTTGGGTATGGAGCCCAAGTGTAAGTAAGAAATTCATTTATATTTTATATACTTTACACCCATAGCCTGGAGGTAATTTTATTTAATATTTTCAGTGTATCCACAATTTTACTTTGGTCTGTCACATGAGGTTGGGTATGCAGCTACATTGTGCTGCTGAAAATGTTTCAGACATTGGAACACTTTGGATTTGGGATTTGGGGGTGTAGGGTACCCAAATAAAATAAACCAGAACTGTCCTGGGGGAGGGCAAAACTAGAAAGTGAGTCTTAGACTGGGTTGCTGTGAGCAATCGGTACATGGAAATCTAAGTGCACAGTGCCTGGAGCCTCCTCCAGCAGTGTGGCTCACTCCTCTTTGACACAGCATTGGTTAATCCCTATAAACAGAGGACAACGTTGAGAAAGCCACAGGTATGTCCAGTTCTCAATGGGACCTGGCTCTGTTCTTTTTCCAGTTCTGTCCTTACGCTTCTCACCAGCCTGATAGCCCAGGTGTGCTGGGCTCTCTTCGGCACCTCTGATGTCCTTGGGGGTCTCATACTCTACCAGAGCCTTTCTAACCAGGTAAACACTGAAGAGAGCTGATCCACATAGTATGGCAGGTCGCTAGGGTCCCTGGAGACAGGCAGTGGCTGGTGCTGGGACTGAGTGCTGCTGTCTCCTTCCTATCTTCATCATAGTTCCAGTTTTGGCGAGTATCAGCTAGTGCATTCCATTCTCCCCCAGGATTGGAGCCACTTTCCTTAGTGAGTTTAGACATGAGACATTTTGTCACTGAAGGCTGCTTCTGTATCATAGGCTTCCTTGGAGGAATAAGTTTGGGGTCAGCTACAGCAGGACTGGGCACAGCTAGGACCCAAGGAGAAATTTCCTGAATTATCAGTTAACATGAGAAAGGATGGTTGCCTGAAGAATCAGATATCCTGGGTCAAAGCAGAAGCTGGTCACCCTTATTGAGTATCACAAAGGTAACCAAGCTACAAAGAATAAATGCTGGATGCCCAACTAGAAGAAATATTTGTGGAGTGTTTTTCATTTGGGGTGGGGTTTTTGTTTGTTTAGTAGCAAGCAAAGTAAGAGAATTTATTAATAAAGATGAACTTCCAAAGAAGGAGTCAGGCTGAAGTGAGGGTAAGATTTTTTTTAAACAGGAGAGAGAGAGAGAGAGAGAGAGAGAGAGAGAGAGATTGTGTATGTCAGTGTGTATGCAATCCTGTTTCTGTGAGTGTGCACAGTGTAGATGTATGTATGGAGGTCAGGGCCTTGCGTGTCACTTCTCAGTCACCTCCCTCCCATCTTTTTATCTGAGACAGGGTCTCTCACTGACCTGGAACTTCACCGAGTAGACTAGGCCACCTGTCTCCCTCTCCTCTCTCACCACCACAGGCAGTAGAGGCTCACACCACTGTGCTAGCTTTTTACATGGGTTCTGGGGATCTGAATTCAGGTCCTCATGCTGTGAGGCAAGCACTTTGCTGACTGAAGACCGAACCTTCTCCACAGTCCCTGTTCATTTTCGTCTTGAGTTGTGGTGTTTTTTTAGACAAGGTCTTGCTATGTAGCTGATGCTGGCCTTGAACATACAATCTTCCTGTCTCTACCTCCCGAGTGCTGGGATTACAGAGATGCTGCACACAGCCAGCCTTAGAAGGAGTATTTGTACATCCATGCTTGTAGCAGCCATATTCCTGACAATCAAAAGGGGGAAACAACTAGAATGCCTCTTAACAGTCAATGGATGAGCACCCATGGTTTGTACAAACAATGAGCTATCATCCAGCTTTTTTTGTTTTGTTTTTTGTTTTTTTCAAGCAGGGTTTCTCTGTGTAGCTTTGCGCCTTTCCTGGAACTCACTCTGTAGCCCAGGCTGGCCTTGAACTCACAGAGATCCACCTGCCTCTGCCTCCCGAGTGCTGGAATTAAAGGCATGCACCACCACTGCCCAACTCATCCAGCTTTTAAAAGGCAGTTCTGATTCATGCTACCATGCAGATGAACCTTGAGGACACCACACTAACAGCAATGAGCCTGTCCCAAACCTACATGTTTCCAGGTCTCTGAGGCACCCGGAGTAGTCAGATTCATAAAGATGAAAAGTAGAATGGGGGTTGCAGAGGCTGCGGAGGAGCATGGGAAGTTACTGGTGAATGGGTATAGTTTCTGTTTGGAGAGACACACAGTCCTGGAGACTGATGGTGGTGATTGCACCACAGTGCATGGAGTTAATGTCACCGAACCATGCCCTTGAACATAGTTGGTGATGAATTTGTGTAAATGTGTATGTTAATATGATATCCAGAAGTTAAAATACATGAATTGCATTTCAAAATCATAACACATCAAGGAAATTATTTCACCCTGTCTTAGCCTATCCAGGAGCCCTCTTCAGGTCAAGCTTTGTTCTAAGGTTATGTTGTTAGCTGGCCCAGCCTGACTGGTAGTCTAGCCTGGTGCAAGACCCTCTTACTGTGCCCCCTGTCTTCCTTCTCTCCCAGTCTCAGTCAGGAGCCAATGGAAGCTCTCCCAAATGTCAGAGAACATTACCACACACAGAAGTGTAGGTAAGCAGAATTGTAGGTGTAACAAGTCATATGGAGGGAGCCTGTAACGGACTGGGATTCCAGAGGCAGCTTTCCCAGGACCCCCAAAAGCCATCTCCTGCCTGCTGCTCAGCACACCTCCACCTTCCCCAGAACCACAGGCTTACCCAGATAAAACTGGCCCCTGCCTGTGTTTCCTAAACTAAGTTCAACTTGCTTGATCTTACTTAAAAAAAAAAAAAACCTTTCTTAGTGAATATAGGTCTCTCTCTCTCTCTCTCTCTCTCTCTCTCTCTCTCTCTCTCTCTCTCTCTCTCTCACACACACACACACACACACACACACACACACACACGCACACTTTCTTTAGTTGACATTGAGTTGTTATGTTCCCACACCCATCACTTAGCTTGCATTTGTTGGGGTGCCTCTGTAGTGGGTGGAACGCTGCCCACCTCATTCTTATGCACTGTAGACGTGTGGGCCGTTGTTTCCTGTGTACACCAGGTACGCCTGTCACCTGGCACACCTGCTTCCATTTCTGTTCCCAAGCGTCTGCACCAACCTGTGTTCCCTCTAGTGGTGTTTGAGAGTTCTGGGAAACCTAGACTTTTACCTAGTGTTAGTGTTGATGGCCTTTCCAATGATAACCTCGCTGCAGCGTTTCACTATGGTTGTACTCAAGTAGAGCTACTGTTGGCACTGACTCACTGTTGAGTGACTGAGAAAGGATTTTGTGAACAAGAAATCCTGTAGGGAAAGGGCCACATTGTCCTTGAAGGATTTTTGTGGGCCAGGTAGATAGCTCAGTTAGTAAAGTGCTAAGCAATCAGGAGGCATGAATACCTGAGTTCAACCCCATGTAAAAAGCCAGAAGTGGTGGCATGCACATTTAATCCTAGTGCTGGGGCAGCAAAGACAGGAGGATCCTTGGGGCTCACCAGCAGCCAAGTTAGCTGAATCAGACAGCCCCAGGTCCCAGTGAGAGACCTTGTGTCAAAACAAACCAACAAACAAGGTCAACAGCTCCTTAAGAATTACATTCAAGGTTGACATATGGCTTACACACACACACACACACACACACACACACACACACACGTACACTCACACACACGTACACTCACACACACACACACACACACACACACACGTACTCATGGATTTTTGTGGAAATTGAAAGCGCCATTGATTATACTGAGTCCTTTTCTTTGCCAGCACTTACTTGGGCTCACACATCCCAGGCATCGTTATACTAAATCCCATCCAAAACAGGAACTCGGTTACAGAAATCTTTTGTGTCAGAATTAGTGCCATTGTGCTGATTTTGCAGATAAGGAAAGTGAAGAATGACATTAAATACTTATGGTCACCTAACTGGGGCATGGCGAGACTGGGCTTCATGTTCAGGCAGGAAAGGGTTAAGTCTGAGACTGTGACTGGAAAGAGTGGGAGAGAGAACCAAACCGCTGTCTTTCTGAGATTCTCAAATCCCCAGCATGCACTGGGGTCTACTGTGGCTTTGCACAGGAGCTCTGTTGACCTGACCTGTGGTGTCTGGGAAGTGCACATCTGAAGAGGGATGATGCAGTGCACACTGTGTGTACCTCAGCATCTCCAACACCCCAGTGTCCCCTGGCAACCCCCCACCTCCCCCCCCACCCCACCCCCCCCTCCCAACCCCCCCCCCCCCCCCCCACCCCACCCCACCCACCCCACCCCCCACCCCCGGCTCCACATGAGCACAACCTGCTTTTGGCATCACTAGTAACCATGTGTTCATTGACCTTGTATGGAACAGATTTTTAGAAATAAGTTTATTGTTAACTTGAAATACATATGTATTTAGCAAATACAAGGGAACTGCATGTAAACACGAGCAATTTTACAAGCTTTGGTGCTTTTATTTCCATCTCTAATAAATGAAGTTTTGGTTTTTTTTTTTTTACACAGAGACAAGTGTATTGAAGTCTTCTAGCCTGATTTTTCTTCTCCTTTACCACTTCATAAATCAGTTTAACATTCAGAATTTTTCTGGCGTAGAGCTCCTTCCCCTGGAAGTAGAATTATTTGGGCAGAGCACACATAATTTTAAGGCCTTGATTTGTCAATCCACTCTCCAGAGGAAATCATACTGGCTCACTATGTGTGGTATAGAAAATTCTCTCTCTCTCTTTTTTTTTTAACCAAACCCATTTTTAATTAGAAAATTCTGGGATGCCCAATGACCTGAGTTAGAGCTTCAGAACCCAGAGTTGTCCTTTGACCCCACCACATGCCTTAGCATTCACCCCCTACACACAACAATAATAAATTTTAGAAAGGGGACTCCAGGTTAGATCATTGATGCTATGGAATTTCATAAGCTCAGTTCAAGTTCTCTTCCTCTGTAAAAGCAAGACCGCTTATTGGCCAAGAATCATCTTCTTTTGTTCCAAGCTCTGTAGTTTCTTGTGGTGTAAACAGCTGATAGTGGTGGGTTTTGTCCACCAGGAGAGTGTGCAGCTGTTGGAGCAGGAGAGACGGTCTAACTGGATGAAGAAAGGCTGATCAGAGATGAGCTTCATTGTGGCTGCTGGGCCTGGAGGTTTAGCTCAGAGCAGGAACATGTCAGTGCTGGGTTCTGGCTATGGAAACTCATCATAAACTTCTGGTCTGAGCCCAGCCACATATGCACCCCCCTCTGGACCTAGACTCAGTTTCTCCTGTTAACAGCTGGAGCAGGGAGTTAATGTCCCCACCAAGCTCCTTGTATTTTCGTAGAATCCTGAAGAAGCTAAATGTTTGAGGGCTAGGAGGGAAATCCTTAAGTGAAAGGATCTGGAGCATTCTCATTGGTTGCTGAAGAGGATGTGTTGGCCGAATGCCTACTCTACTCTTGGCTAATAAAAATGTATATCCTGTGCTGCATACAGTTTTTAACATGTGGACATGCTGACTCTCCCCACGTGATCCTTACAGAAGCGGTGTGAGGTAGGACAAGAATCTGTCTCAGTCTATAAACACCCATGGATGGGTGAGGAAGCTGCTACATGGAGAAGCCAAGAAATCCCTGAGTTGTCCTCACCCCCTCTGAGTGTGTGAGCCTTCCTTCCCAAGTCAGCTGTCCTTACCCCCTCCCAGTGTGTGAACCTTCCTTCCCAAGTCAGCTGTCCTCACCCCCTCCGAGTGTGTGAGCCTTCCTTCCCAAGTCAGCTGTCCTCTCCTCTGGGTTTATAGTGCCCAACAAACACATTTCAATGTCAGCTGTCCGGCTTGAGTCATTTTCTCAAGTGACCCAACTAATAAGTGTCACTCGTGACCCCTGGATATGCCATCTCCTGTTTTACCTAGTGCACACACACATGTGCAGGTGACCACAGAGCCTCCTCTTGAAATTTCTGCCACAAGAATCCTTTCCGTCCATCTCTGATGCACTTTTCACAGGATAAGACTTTTTGTGTGCCGGTCAAATTGGAATAAACTGGCCGAGTCACACATTTGAAATGAAAGGGTCATCATGTTGCCATGTCCCATGGCATGCACTGGAGCGTGGCTTCCCTGTCTAAGGTGATGGGGTATGCAAAGTCACAGGTGTCCACAGCCAAGCGTGCCCATGGCTGTGACTGTCTCCCCACATGTGTCTCTGCTGAAGAATGTTGACCGATTATGTAATAGAAAGATTTTTTAGTTCTGAAGATACCGTTTGAAAGTGCAAAAATGTTCCCTGCGCTAGCTATAAAAAAAAAAAGTGTTTTAAAAACAATCTTCAGCTTCGTGTATTCTCCTTGGAATGTGTCACATGGGGGAAGAGCAGCCAGGCTGGAGAGTTTGGGCATATTTGAAGTTGTCGGGGCAGGTGAAGTAATTTTTTTTTAATTATAAGATCTCCGCTACACAAATTTTTGCTTGTTGTCTGTGTTTGTGAAGACTAAAGCTGCTGAAGATCAGAGTCAAAAGGGAAAGTGTGAAGGGACAGACCTTCCCAAGGTCTGTCAGCAGCAGGGATGTATTCATTCCGTGACAAGCTCAGGTGTGGGACAGAGTAAAACGGAATGAGGTCCTTACCCACATGGTGCCACATCGTGGGGGAGGGTGGAGGTTGGTAAACAAGTGGGCTGTATTTGGGAGAATGAACAGCCTATCTTTACATCTTGAATGAGGGCGTCTGGGGTCTGGGTAGGCAAGGTGGCTTTGTGGGGCCTGTGAGAGCAGCTCTGCTTTGGTGGCATTGGCTGTGAGTTCTCCATGGCTCTTCCAGGCAGGAACAAGTGTCCAGTTAGGGGTTGGAAATGGAGCTTGGACATCAGATAGGTCCAAGACTGTCTGTGGTATCTTGAGATGGAGTATTGTTCCTCGGAAATACCCAGTCTTGAGTCGTCCCACCACCCCAGAAAGACTCCAGAACAATGTCTGGCTTCCATGTGCTTAAGAGAGATGAAGTAATGTGTGGGACTGATGGCCTGAGCTTCAGGGAGGTCATAGCAGGCCTGGTTCCTGGGCCTCGTGTTTGGGAGATAAGGCCTGGAATTTTCTGTCCCTCCTTGCTTGGATCAGAATGTAAACCTCAGGCTAGGTACTAGTAGCCAAGTAGCCAACTAGCCAGAGCACATAGCGTGGCCTGGGACAACCCCTGGAGTCATTCATGCTGTGAAGTCACGTGAGCCAAGTGTGTTGATCCAGCCCAGAGCAGAAAGGGGATGTAGACATGAGGCTGCCTGGTGCACGCCCACAGTCCTCTGATGGCTCAGCTCTGGGCCAGGCCTGCCCCTCTCCTGTCTGGCTTCCCAGGGCTCTGAAGAGAGAGCCCCAGTGCTCCATTCCCAGGGTGCCTGATTTGGGTAGAACCTCAGCCACACCAGCTCCACATGGCCAGCTCCTTCTGCTCTGTGATCCTCCTCCCGTCCACCCTCCCCTCTCTAGTGGGGTGGGGGGTCCTCTGCTGCCCACCTGCTGCCACTCTTGAGCGGACTGGAAGGTAGGGTAGATAAGCCAGGTAGGCCAGGCCCTTTGTGATTTACATCACCTAGCCCAGACTCAAATGGATACCTACAGGAAGGCTGTGAGGTCATGGCAGGGGAGCTGACGTCCCAGGACTGCTGGGGAAATGGAAACTTTGATGAAAAGTGAGGGGAGTGGTCTCAGCAGCCAGCAGCCCTGCTATGGCAATAGTCTCTGGCAGTACTGGCTTGCCTTGTCCTGAGGCCTCATGTCTGATTCCCTTTTCCTTCTGGGTCTACAGAGCGTTCTACTCCTGGCTCTGTGAAGGGTCAACACACTTTGCTCATGTGGCTTTGCAGCATGAATGACTCCACCCCCCAGGGGCTGTCCCAGGCCAGGCTGTGTACTGCTGCTAGTTGGCTACCAGGACCTAGCTGATGCTGGCTCCTGGTCCTGTACTCCTCAGACATCTGAGGCACTGATTTTACCAAGTGTCAACAATATAGAGAAACGGAGCCTGGTGGTGGCCAAAAGTTGCATTTGCCTGCCACCATGACACTTCCTAACCACCTCTGACATTTGGTTAAAGTCTGCAGACTCCTCCATCACCCTTGGGATGCAGTAGAAACTTCCAAGCCTGCAGTCTGTCTGTCCCTGATAGCTTCATTTGCATAGGATTCCAGCCACACTTGCATAGGATTCCAGTGTGTTCCTTTTCTGTGGCACCTCAGGTGCTCCCTCGCCTCTGTGCATCTTCTTCGAGGTACTTCTGGCTCCTTCTTTATCCAGCCTACACAGCACCTCCCCACAGAAGCATTCCCCCAGCTTGCTCAGGCAGTGTTATTCTGTTTTTCCACTGCCGCTTTCATGACATAATTAGATTATAATTATTAGTGTGTCACATAATTAGCTTATCATAATTAGCTGTCTTCCTAGACAGGCTGTGAGTACTGGGGCTCATACCAGCTGGTGGTAGGGACATGATGGTTCCTAACCTCTGTGGACTAGACTGATGGAGGGTGTCGGCACTTATGGACAGGGTGCTCTGCTAGCCCCCTACCCCACTCCAGGGAGGTGGGAAGGCCAAGAAGAAGCCAGGTGGTGAAGCCTTGCATGGGAAGGAGGAGGCAGGCTGAGGGCTGTTCTTGAGGACAATGGACAGGAAGGGACTGTGAGGCCCAAAGAGTTATCCGTAAACACACAGGGCAAAGATGGTATACACACAGCAGCAGCTGTGTGCAGCAGATGTCAGAGATGGGGACTCTGGGCGTGGGCACAAAAAGTGACTTCGGGCACTAGAGAAAACAGTCTTTCCCTTGGTATCACTGTGATCATAGGAGGGAGAGGCAGGAGAAGGAAGGAGGGAGGGAAGGAAGAAAGGAACGAGGCAGGGAGGGAGTTCCCTCTGCCCAGAATTTTCTTCCATCTTTACACAGCCAGGTCCCTGTCTTCTTTCAGGTTTCCCTCCCATGATCCCCATAGGAACTCAGAGCCACCCATTGGCCCTGCTAGATGGCAAACTACACCAGTGACCCGGGTGCAGAACAGACTCAGTGTTGGGCACAGGCTTCCTCTCTTGCCCTCTTCCCTCCTCCTAGGGACCTGCCCTGGAATCACTGTCCTGCTTTTCTCTCTCACCTGATCTCTTCCTTGCCCATGCTTCTCATTGAGCTCCTATGGTTCCTTCAGAGCCTTCGGGGTGTGTTGGTCTGAGTGGGTCTGTCCTCCCTCAGCACAGCCAGGCCACTTGGTTGACATCACCCTCCTCTGCCGAGTCCCCTACCATCCCCTGCTACTGTCCTGTCTTGAGAGCTGCCCAAGCATCAGGCCCACTTACCTGATTGATATTCTGGGGATGGAAAGTTTGAGGTCAGCTGAAATCCTCCCGGCTAAGCAGCTGGAGTGTTGGGAAGTCTGCAGGGCAGCCTGGGCTCTTCAGAGGACTCTGGGCTCTCCATAGCTTGGCTGTCACCTCCGGGATCCTCACTTGGAGCTGGGCCTTCTGTAGGACTTTCAGCTCATGGTCAGGGCATTCTTGTATGGACAACCAGCATGCATGGGCTTATCCTGATGCCCCACAGTCTTTCAAGGTGCCCAGGTATCGGGAGCTCTCTGAGCTTTGAGGACAGTTGAGCTCTGGGTACTCATTCCGGATTCTTTCTCTTCCTAAGCCCTTCCCGGAGCTGGATGTCCATCATGGCTTATCTTACACTGTGACGTGTTGGAGATAACCAATCAGACTTCCTTCCTAGCTTCTTAAAATCACTTGGAGTAGCATGCCTACAAGGTCCCCAAGCAGACCAAAGATGACTAGAATGTCAGTTCCTGGTCAGCGATTACTAACTATGTGTTACTATACATTAAACTCCAAGGCCACCGTTCTTGGAGATTAATGTATAATAACCGTTTCTTGCAAGACTTAGGGAAACTGAGGCAGAAGGTAAGAGAAAAATGAACTTGCACAAGGTCACATGGTATGAGTGGCAGAGATAGGATGGGTTAGCTCAGTGCTGGTCAGAGCCAGAGGTCAGAGGTAGTTCTCAAGGACTTCTTGTGTGCCCTGTGATCGTCCTTTCAGAAAGTAAATTGATGTGACATGACATGTCCAGCAAACCAAGGCAGGCTGAGGTTCACATTGTGCAGTTAGGGAATGGTGGGTCTGGGATACACACCCATATGCTCAGACCTGCCCTCAACCCCATGGTGCTGGAGCAGGGATGGGAGAGAATTTTGTTGCCAGGAGGATGACTCCCAGCCTGGTTTAGAAGAGGAGACATCCCTCTGAGCTGGAATGTTCCACCTGGAAAGTGATTGAGAATTGGGGGAGGGGGCTAGCAAGGAAATTGGCCAGCTGTGTAGTGCAACGGCAGCCAGACAGAAATGCTAGCAAGCACCTCCAGGAGAGAGAGGGCCCATCCTGCTGTTGAGGCTAGCTTGGCCAGGTGGCTGGTGTATGCTAGGCTGCAGGGGTGGGTAAGGCACACGCCGACCCCTCCAGTCTCTACTGCATGGAGAGCATCTGAGGTTGGAGAGTTTCAGGAGAGTGATACACACAGGAGGTAATGCTGCAGCTTGGGGCCATGTGGAGAAGGAGAAAGGAAGGATGGCTGCCTATGGTTCCTAGGCCTGTCTGATAAAACCTGGTGGGACTTAAAGGGACAGTGGATACCCATGTGCGTCACACTGGCTTTCTGTATAATGTATTTCCTCGAAGCGACATATCTAGGGACAGATGCTTCTGAATTCCTCCAGTAAATGGGCTTGGGATTCAGTTGCTATTTCGGTATTAAAGGCCACCAGCTTGCTGTTAAACACAGTGAGCTGAAATGTATCTCGACCTCCATTGCTCCTCAGAGGCCCATTACAGAAACGAGAAATCAATTACAAATTTAAATCCAGGAAGTCAAGAAAGCAAAAAAATCAAGAATTCTGGAAGCTGGAAAACAGAGGTCTGAGAAGGAAGTTGGTTGTCTAGAGAAGGCTGCAGCAGGGATGGACAAGGGAGGAAAGGGCAGGGTGGGCAGGGGTGGGCAGGGGTGTGGCAGGGTGGGTAGGGGTGTGGCAGGGTGTGGCAAGAGTGGGGTGGGGTGGGGTAGGCAGGGGTGGGCAGGGGTGTGGCAGGGTGGGCAGGGGTTGGAGCAACAAGGGCTTGTTGCATCAGTCAGAGATTTTTGTCACTGACAAATACCGTAGAGAAACGATTTTAAGGAGAAAACATGTGTTTTGGCTCATGGCTGTGGAGGTGTCAGCCTGGGCTTGTCCGCGGCCAAGGGCCTGAAGTGAGGCTGAACATCCTACAGGGAGTGTGTAGTGAGACAGGGGAACTTACCTCCTGGTGGCCAGAAAGCAGAGAGCTCCTCTGTGCTAGCTGGGTATCTTTCTTCTCTCTCACTCCACCCTTGGTCCTGGCATTCAGATTCAGTCTGTTGGATGGTGTCACCCAGGTTCAGGGTGGGTCTCTCCCCTTTGGCTGTTTTTGGAAATGCCCCCACAGACACCAAGAAGTGTGTTTCACCAGTCTACATGTCTCTTAATCTGTTCTAGTTGACAGTCGATATTAACCAGCACAAACGGTTAAGGTCCAGGCCCCCTTGCCTGTTAGCACTAATAGAATACCCTTTGTCTTTGGAAGCAAATGAGCGTTCACTCTAGAGAGAAGGAAGTTGAGAGTGTATAAGAAAGTAATTAAGAGGAAATATAAAATTGAATGCCAAAACCTGTAGCCCCTTTCCCCATCTAAGCCAGCTAGTGGCCAGGTCTGGTCCCCCTCAGGAGACTAGAAAATTCTTCTCTGGGGAGACTGCTCATCCTTGGCTGAGGCCCATTGAGATGGAAGGCAAGACCCTTCCTCCAGAAGCATCCCCTGAAAGCTCTTCATCACCCTACTACAAGGTCCACAGCCATCAACTTCACCCACACACCTAGAGCTGGCTGGAATCGTTCTGTATGTCTTACTTAAAAGACCAGACCGATGACCAAGAAAGGCATGTTCTCATGAGTTCAAGACAAACAGCTTTTATTCATCAAGATATGTGGGCATGTCATGGATAGAGATCAGGAGGCTGCCGGACACCCCTCAAATCCCAGGATAACCCCCCACAAAGTAAATCACCCAACATAACAACAGCATTGAAGTTGACTGCTCCCCGTCACACACACAAAACACACTGTTATGACTTCTTGAAGGCAACCAGCTGTGAAAAGAGGGAGATGAAAACTGGGGGAACCACAGACTGCCAAAGGAAAGTGGGCTTCGTCTTCCTCATGGGGTACTCTTGCAAAGATCTGACAAACCCATACGTGGGGTGCTCTCAATTGACCTGGTCTGGAGGCATGCAAAAGAGCCAATAGATCAGCGGTTGTCAACCTGTGGGTAGACACATGGGGTGGGGGTTGCATATCAGATATTTACATTATGATTCATAACAGCAAAATTCTAGTTATGAAGTAGCAACGAAATAATGTTATGGTTGGGGGTCACCACAACATGAGGAACTGTGTTAAAGGGTTGTAGCATTAGGAAGGTTGAGAACCACTGCAAGAGAGCCATACCTACCATCCATAATGTTACCTCTAGACCAGGAAACATTATGCATCGATGAATCTGCTTTTGAACAGCTCAGCAAAACTAATGTGTGGTACAGAGAAGATAACTGGCAAGTACCCAAGTAAAGGGCCCGGGACTATTTGCTGTATCTGTCTCCCAGACAATTAGAGAAGTCTGACTATGACTATGTGAGATAATGTTGTATTAAAATTAAATTCCTGGGCAGTCATAACAGAGTGTGTATATTTGGGCGGGGGAGAAGTCAGCTTCGATGCCATTGTTATGTTGGGTGTAATTACTTCGTTGGGGGCTGTTCTGGGCTTGAAGGGCATCCTGCTGCCTCCTGGTCGCCATCCACAAGATGCCTGCAGTATAGTTCCCTTTGTATCTTGATGAATAAAAGCATCTCTAAACCTTTTAAAGGTTCCCTTTGGAGGGAGATAGTCTGCAAATTTGCTCTTGACTGAGACCCATTGAGATGGAAGGGAAGAATTTTGTTCTAGGGAGGAAATGGTAGTAAAATATTTAGGGTAGGATTGCATGTGTTAGCAATCTTCTTCCTAATGGCTCAGCCAAACAAGTGTGTGGAATCTTGGGATGGATTAGTGACCCCAGTTAGAATCTCCAGCACCCACATAAAAATCTGAGAGTGGTTACATACACACCTGTAACCTCAGTGCTGTGGGAGCAGACAGGGACAGGAAGGTCACTGGGGCTTGGTGGGTGCCAGTCCAGCTCCAGTGAGAGACAGACCCTATCTCAAGGGAATAAGGTGGAGCATGATAGAGCAGGGCACACATGTCATCTGGCTTTGGCATGCATGAGTCCATGCTGCCACATGAGTGCATGTACAACACACCCACACACCACATATGCACACTCGCACACAACTCCAACAGAAAAATGAGCATGTAGAAAAGGCAGGAGCTGTGGCAGTTTTCATCAGCTGGTCTAGGTAAAAGACCCTGGGTGTCTGTTGAGTCTTTCAACTTTTGTTTAGATTGGGGAATTCTCAAAATGAGTTGATACAAAAATGTCAGAAAGGAGCCCACAGAGAGAAGTACAGCTGAAGTGAGGAACTCAAAAGTGTGCCAGATGGTAGAGCAGAACAGGGATGCAAGGACCCCAGGCGCCCAAGTCTGCCTCATCTCCTGCGTCTCAGTCCTTTTCACGGGATGGAGGGGAGCTTGTCACTTCTGTCTGCCTTTCACAGAGATGCAAAACAAACGCAGTGCTCTGACATGGAGTGAAGGTCCCTGATGCTCAGGAGACACTCTCCGTGAATGGCGTCTGTACTTTTTGCTCTGATTGCATTTGGTGACCCATTTTATATACTTATTTGAGAAACGTTATTTGAAAATGTGTGTATATAGATAAAACATTCTGTTACTAAAAGCAAATGTGAAAGAATATAAATTATCCAAAATGAGAGAATACCATCAGAAGGCCCAATGTCCAAGGTCCAATAATAAGAATATTCTAAAAAAAAAAAGGAAGCCGGGGGGGGGGGGGTAGGGTGGGGGAATCGGCGTCATGTAAATTAATCTGAGGATATTTGGAACCAAATTTCCAGACAATGTATTTGTTAAGTCCTCAGTATGGGCCAGGGTCGTGGCTCAGTTGGTAGAATGTTTGATTAGTACTCACAAGGCCATGAGTTTGATCTCCAGCACCACATAAACAGTGTGGTGGTATATGCCTATAATCCCAGTGCTCAGGAGGCAGAGGCAGGAGGGTCAGGAGTTCAAGGTCAACCTCAGCTAAATAGAGTGTCTGAAGCTAGCCTGAGCTACAGGAGATACTGCCTCAAAACAAACAAATCCTTAGCAAAAAGCCAGATCTGGGGCTCACCAATTTGGCAGCCCTTTACCACTGGCAGATTGAACTGAGAAAGGTATATAGAAGTTTCCAAAGGCAGAGAAAAAGGTGGAAACCAGAGGATTCAGAAGCGTGGCACGGGACTTCCTAACAGGTGCTGATGCTGGAGGTCACTGGGTGAGTCTTGGAAAAGCCTTGAGTTCCCTCCACTTAATTCACCTGTAGGCTGAGCCCCCATCAAGATTCAAAGCAGAGAGAATCAGGAAGGCATGTGAGCTAACACAGAATGTCTCGGGGTCACAGTGGCCTTGTGGGTGCCCACCTTTCATACTCCACTCTGGTCCCTGGTAGCCTTCCACAGTCTACTACGTATTCTTGACAGGAAGGACTCAGCCTCTCCTCTGCCCTCCCTGGCTGCCATCAGTCAGATAACTGCTGACCACCCCAAGACTGGGTCCCCTGGTCTGAGAGGAAGAAGACACCCCACAGCCTCTGGACTCAGCCCATGCCACGATGTGCTCCATTAAGGTGTAGTGGCCTCCTACCTCACTGTCCAGACAGCCACAGTCAGACGATGCTGTGTACCAGGCATTCCTTTGGGCCACCAACCAGCTCCCCAGTCATGAGCTTAGGCTCATTTCTAGCTAACTCTTTTAACTTAAATCAACCTATTTCTCTTTATCTACCTTTTGCCTCGGGGCTTTTTACCTTTTCTAACTTTATTTCTGTGTGTCTTACTCTGTGTTTGTTGGCTGCCTGGCTTCTGGCCCCAGGCATCTCCCTCATTCTCACCTCTCTCCTAATGGTTCCATCACTTCCCAAATAATGGCAATACCTGGGAACCACATATTCAAACACCCATACCTACGTGGGACATTTCTCATTCGAACCACCACTGTCTTATCCTTCACCTGTTGCACCCAATGGTCATCTTTGTGGCCAGCCCCTGATGGATTCTCCCTGTATTTGCCTCTTCCTTTATTCCTTGGTGGAAAATCCCACGTGGCAATTCCACTTGTCAACTTCAGTACCGATTTCCAAGACTACTGAACGTTGTGACCACCATGCCTGCATACCATTCTCAGACCTGGGAAATCTCTTTTATTCACACCAAACCTGGGCTTAACACTGCCTTGGAAAGGGAGCCCCCAAGCCCCAGCACAGAGAGAATACCCCAAAATCGTGCACAGTACTAGAGACTGGTGGATGAGTGTGAGTGTGAGCCCACCAGGGCCCGATGTACTGCTGCCAGCTCCGCAGGGGAAGGGGCTTGCTCCTCCTGTGTGAAGAGCCTCGGAGATGGTGCAGCTGCCACCTAACCAAGAAGATAACACCCCAACTTGTCCCCAGGCAGTGATTTCTTGACCAGGCCAAGATGGAATTCACCTTGTAGGACCCACCTCTGGTCATCAGCCTGTGAGCAGTCACTTCCTAGAAAGTTGGCAGGAAACAGGAGAGTTGATCTGTGACTATGGAAGCTTTTCTCTGTGCCTGAGGTCACCCCATGGGTGTCAGTGGGATGGGCTGAGCACCTTGCCCACACTATGTACAAGTTCTGGAGAAGTTAAACAAGATGCCGTGGAGGGAGCAGTTTGTCTTTCCCAACCGTTCCCTTTCCTCAGATCCCCCATCCATCTTTGACGTTTCCTCATTGGGTTCAGCCATTGAGATCTGGGCCTGAATTTAAAACTCTGCTCCTAGTATATTAGGCCTCAAAAAAGCAGGAGTTTCAGCGTGCTGTTACACAGTTGGAAGTAGGGAACCTTTAAACTGGTGGGTGTCATGCTTTGTGGTTTGCTTGCTTGACCTATTTTTGTTAATGGGTCTTTAATTCTCTTTAAATTTGCCCCATCCTTGGGTTTTATTAAATTCCGGAATGCACATGTATTGTTGAGTCCTCCGGGGTAACAAAATGTCAACAGATTAAACAGTACATTTTTTTTTCATTGTCTGAAGCCCTCAGGAATAGAACACCAACCTAAATCTCATTAGAAAGGAGGCTTGCCCCCTGCCAGTCTTACCCCAGAACTTCTGATTAGAGGGCTGGGAAAACCCAAGAAATTAAACCAAAGATTAAGTTCTCCTCCAACAATTCCAGCATTTACCAAATTCTTCTCAAGGGATTGGATTTAGCAGGATGAGGTGACTTTAACCCTGTGCTCCTCCAAGTGAGCTATAACATCCAGAATTAGGCTCGCTGAGTGCTTGATCAGGGAGGAGATACCAACTTAGGCCCACTGGGATGTTCACAATTTCGAACAAATGCACCAGGAGGGGCCCGGAGAACCTGTCAGCCCTGTGTGTTGCTGGTGGGAGTGTAAAACAGTGCTGCCATGGTGGCGAGCAGCATGGTGGGCCCTGAGCAGGTTAAACCAGGAATGGCCACTTGGCCCAGCAAGTGCACTCCCAGCTTCCCACATGGGATAACCACACACAGATGCCCAAACAAACAATGGCTGACAAATACTTATCACAGTAGTATTCACAGTAGCACAAGCTAAGAAATGAATGAATAAAATGTGGTATATCCAAAAAGTAAAACATGACTTATTCATAACAAGGAACAGTGTCCTGATTTTTTCAATAATATCAATTAAGATGAAAAACACTGCTCCAAGGGAAAGAAACCAGACATTAAAAAAAAAAAGAAAGAAAGAAAAGAAAAAACCCACATAGGGAATGATTCCACTTAGAAGAAATGACTCAACCAGATTCGTAGACTAGTGGTTGTCAAGGGCACTGTTCGTGGTAGGGGTGGGGTGGGAGGAATAACTAGGTAAGGGATACAGAATATTTGAATGAGGAACATGTTTACAACTAGATGGTGTGTCTACATGACATCACAACTATTAAATGTCACCGAACTTATGGCTCATGAATACGGTTGTATGAGTTAGGCATCACAATTGGACTTGGGTGGCTTTTTAAAAAAAAGAAAGAATGCGTGAAGTTGCTAGAAAAAATGGTAGTGGAGGATCAGAGAGGGATTGGAGGGTAGGGAATAGTGGATATAATCAAAATGGTGGATATAATCAAAACACATTATATTCATGTATGAGATTCCCAACAAATTCATCAGAACAATAAAAAAGGGATGAAGGATATAGCTCAGTGCCACAGCATGTGCTTAGCATGCACAAGGCCCTGGGTTCAGGCCCCAACCCATACATAATTCAACACACATGTGGACATCCATCTGGGTACATACACCTGCACAGGGGCAGAGAAAGAGCAGAAGTTTGGGCTCTCATAGTCAGTATTCGACTGTGCTCCTGTTTGTTATGCAAACAAGAGACTCAGGGCTTCTGCAAGCTGGTAGCTTGGATAGCACTATGCTGCAGAATGGGCTGTAGAAAGAGGTGGGCGTGGTTCAGTCCTGGCTCCTCCCTGCAGTATGTTGTTAGTTATCAATTTTCCTCTCATAGGCAGCATGCAGTGGCCCACAGGACCCACCTCACAGGGTTGCTGGCGACACAATATTGTCTGTGAAGAGTGGCTTTGCATTCCACCTTCTGGTTACCTCTTCTATCGGAGTGTGAACCATTCCATTACGTTCCTGACTCTTGCCTGAAAGATCTCATGGGTGGAGGTGCACTCTGCATCCCCAGCCAGTGGCTCTCAGACTTCGGGGCAGTGTAAAGGGCAGGCGTTCAAGCAGAATTTATTTAGTGTGTGGTGTATACATGTATAAGTATGTGTAGGGTGTGTGCTCACTTGTCTGTGTGTGCATGTGTGGAGGCTATCACTCTTCATCATATTTTTCAAACAGGATTTCTCACTGAACCTGCTGCTTGTTATTTTGGCTAAACTAGCTGGCCAGTGAGACCCCCAGGACCCTTCTGTTACCACCCCCACGTTGTCCTAGCACTGAGATTACAGGCACTCATCACCATGCCAGGCATTTGATGTGAATGCAGGGGATCCGATCTCAGGTCCTCACGCTTGTGTGGCAAGCACTTTACCCATTAAGGCATATCCCCAACTTCATCCAGGCAAACTTTTAAATATTGCTGGCTTGCCTTTCTTCTGGGACCCGGCTGCTGTACTCTGCCCACAGGAGCCTGCACCAAGCTGACCAAGGCCCCTGGAGCCATCTGCCAGGTGCTAGACCAGTCCCTACCTGTCTAGCTCCTTCTGGGAGGCAACACAGGTCACCTGGCCCAAGCTGGGCCACAAATTTTTCCACTGGGGATTATATCCCAGCCCCAGGGCCAACTATTAAAGCTGCTTTAACACAGGTGACCAGAGATTTTAGGTTCCTGCGATCAGACTCAAGTCAGTGGCTCCAAGGGTTCATTCCACAGTGTTTGAAGACATTTGGTGTTATCGGTGCCTGGACATGGGCAGGGAGGCTTCAGGACATCCTACAAGGCACAGGATAGCTCAGACAAAGCAGTGTGGCCCAAGGTATCCATAAGTGCTGAGGCTGAGGCCCCTGGTTTTGGTGAATCTGTTGCCCAGGAACCTCCCCACCAAGCTCTTACCTTGTGCACCACCTCCATATCCCAGTGACTGAGAAGGTGTCACTCTACCTCATGGGATAAGGCCCACACGGGATGAATGACTTGTTTGAGACCCACAACTACCACACGGTAGAGCTAGGATTCAGACTTAGATCTGTCTAGCCCTGTTGATTTAATCACCCATTGTTAAAATGAGGGATGGACTCATACCTTGTGGCCACACCAGATCAAACAGGAAAAAAACTCTTTACTTAGATAAACCAGGCTTCATGAGTGCCCTTTCTTTCCTGAGAGCTCTGTAGCTGTCCTTGTTTGTGATAGTCCTTTGGAGCATCATGGGTGGGGAGGGGCAGGCAGACTTTCAAACAGACAAATTAAATGTGTCATGCTAAGTATGAAGAACCGAGGCCAGGGAGACCTGCTTCCTCACACTGCAGGCCTGATGCCTGACTCCATTCTGGATCTGAGGCCGGCAGCACAGGGAAGGGAGGAGGGAAGGGCGTGGAACAGCATCAGCAAAGGGATGGCTGACCTAGAGTGCCAGGAGAGACGTGTGGGTCTGGAGGAGAGTGGAACCTTCCCGCAGAGCCTAATGTTCTGCCTGGGGAGTGGGGGAAGGATGCTGCATTCTATTTCTTAGTCAGCTTGCCCTATGGCACAGAGGGAGAACCCTAGAGTGGTGGTTGTGGTGGAGCAGAGTGACCATACCTAACAGCAAGGCTTTGAACCACTGTGCGAAACAAGTTTTTTCTGGTGGGTAGTTAAGCCTGGCTTGGGAATGGGTGGGCAGGAGCCCAGCTGCCTAGGCATCTCATCACATGTGAGGTCCACCTGCAGGGCTGGGTGTAGCAAGTTCTCCCTCATCCCCAGCTTTTCATGTTCCCATAGTAGGAAGGTGAGTAAATTATCCTATGCACTCAACTGCTGGTATTTGGAACTATTATGGGTAATGCTGCCTTGAGCACCTATGTACCTGTGGCTTGAGGGGCATATGCATAATTTCTGTTGGGTGACAGGAGAATTGTTGGGTTGTGGCCGTGAGTCTGCATCGTTCATAGACAGAGCCAAATGCTTTCCGAAGCTTGTCATTTTATGTCCCACTTGTGAGTACAGGCGTTCTGCTGCTTCCTGTCACCACCAACATCTTTGTTCGTGGATCTGGTAAATTTAAGGTGCATTCCCCGAAGAGTCGAGGTTCTGAATGACTTTTTAAAAAAGATTCATTATATTATTTTTGCTTATGTCTATGTGGGGGTGGTATGTGCATGTGAGTGTAGGTACCAAGAGGTCAGATCCCCTGGAGCTAGAGTTAGGTAGTTGTAAACTGCCTGATGTGGGTGCTGGGAACCAAACTTGGGTCCTTTGGAAGAATAGTATGTGTTCTTAACTTCTGAGCCATCTCTTTAGCCACTAAGTGCCTTTAAAAAAAAAGTGTGTGTGTGTGTGTGTGTGTGTGTGTGTGTGTGTGTGTGTGTGTGTAAGTGTAAGTGTATAAATGGAGGACAGAGGGCAGCCTTGGATGGCATTCCTCAGGACACTGTCCACCTTGTGATTTAAGGACAAGCTGTCTCTCAGACCTGGCGCTAGGCTAGTCTGGCTGGCCAACGAGCTCCAGGGATCTGCCTGCCTGTGCCACACAAGCATGCAGCACTACAACTCTCTCCACATTTTTAACCTAGTTTCTGGGCTGCACACTCAGTTCCTTGTGCTTGTAAGTACTCTACTGACTGACTGAGCCATTTCCTGGCCTGCATAGTGCTTTTTTTTCCCCCTTGACATTTAGATATCTTTGCCCAGTTTTCTATGGACGGTCTTTCTCTTCAGCAGTTTCTACCTCCCATCTTACCTGTTGTTCAAGGTGGTTCTTCAGCTCCTCCCCTGACCACTGGCATTGACTTTCTTCCCAATCTGTTTCTGCCTTGGGGCCTCGGCACTTGCTATGATTCTTGCTGGTCTTGCTGGAACATTCATTTTGGATTTTGATGGTCATTCAATGCCTTGATTGCTTGTCATCTCTTCCCAGACTTCCCAGTCTCAAGCACGCACCCGCGCGCGTGCGTGTGCATGCGCGCACGCACACACACACACACACACACACACACACACACACACATTCGCCACACAGAAACAATGCCATCATGCTGGGCCACACTGCCCTTCACAGCTTTAGGGCTGCTATGGTTTGATCTATTGATTTACTTTAAGTCAGAAGCTCTGAGAGCCAGCCCTGCCGGGCACATTCACTGGCTCCTGTTGCCTGGCATGCAGGAAGTCGCTGACAAGTGCTGCTTTACTGTGCGCGGGGTTGAATGTTTCGTGTTGACCGTGCACTTTGAGTGCTTGCAAATCCTTAGTGGGCTGAGTCCATGGCAGCTCCTGGCCCTGGAGTGGAGTTGCTGATTGAGACTGGTGCATGAATGTATTCACTTGCTCTGTATACAGTAAACATCTGATGAAAAAGAGCAATCTGTGTGACTTTAGGTTGCTGTGGGGCTGGGCATGAGGTTGGTGCCCATATTGTCGTGCACAATTTCAGTTCAGAATCATAAATACAGCTCTCTGTAACTGAGGGTTCTGTATCTGCAGAGGCAGCCAACACCGGGTTGAAAATATTTTTTAAAAACTGCCCCCGTACAGAATGTGTGCTGACCTTGTTTTTCATTCCTCAACGATACAATGCAAAAACTGCTTAGACAGCATCTCGATTGTGTTAGGTGTTGCGGGATTCAGAGCACACAGGAAGATGTGCACAGGTTACATGAAAACACTACAGTGCTTTCTATAAATGACTGTCTGTGCAGTTCCATGTTCAGGAGGGATGATGATCTACAATTAAAAGATGATCTGGGCCGGGCGGTGGTGGCGCGCACCTTTAATCTCAGCACTCGAGAGGCAGAGCCAGGCGGATCTCTGTGAGTTCAAGGCCAGCCTGGGCTACCAAGTGAGTTCCAGGAAAGGCGCAAAGCTACACAGAGAAACCCTGTCTCGAAAAACCAAAAAAAAAAAAAAAAAAAAAAAAAAAAGATGATCTGGAAAGATTTCAGCCTGCAAGCTGAGGGTCAGTATCTGAGTGAACCCCACTTTCTTCTTTGTGCTCCTTTGATATTTTGAGGGTTTTTTTCTATAGCAAGCACAGATTTTTCTACCACTAGAAATATTAAATTTTAAAGGGAGATTTATGTTTTTCATGATTTTTTTTGGAGTGGTAACTTAAAAAAATCTGCCTTCAATAAAAAGGAGAAATTTGTAAAAGAAAAATGCATGTACACACAAGTACATGCGTGCACACAAGTACATGCATACACAAGTGCATGCATACATAATGAAAAATCCTCCAGCTTGAAGAAGGATCTGCCCTCCCTCTACAACCCAAAGCTCTTGTACTCAGGCAGGTCAGCTAAACCCTGTGAGCCTTGGTGGCTCCCTCTGTTAAGTGGAGGCAATAGTCAATGCCCATAGATATTATGAGGATTAACACATGTGTAACTGTGCCTAGCATGTAACAAACATGCCATTTGTGTCATCTGGCCTTTGGAATATGCCAAAGGACTATGTTAGGCTCTGCTAAATACAGTAAGTATCATTACGTTTAATCTCCCCATCCCACTGAATTTCTCTGTGAGGGTGGGGCAGTCCACTGATAGAGGAGGAACTGGACATGGATCCAAGCCACTTCCTTCATAGGCCACTTGATTATTGACACCAGGACCCAGCCCTGTGACTCCATCTCAGAGAAGCTGCTGAGGAAGCTGATGGACCAAGCTATTCCTCCAGGCTGGGACTCTGACCTAGACCTGCCTTGGGCATTCTGCCCTCTAGTGGCAGATTCTGGAACTGCAACTTTTCTATGGCGTGCAGCCTCCCAGAGAGCTCCAGAGTTCTGGACAGGTCAGAAACCCACATCCCTGTCCATCTCTGGTCAGGAGCAGTGAGACCGTTACTGCTGCTTCTTAGCTTTGCCTCCAGGCCCGCCTTGCCTTCCATTGACTCCTGCTGACCCAGGTGACCATGGCAGTCATAGGCCAGCTGTCTGTCTCACAGGCCCCCAACTCTCATTCACAAGGTTTTACAGTCGTCTTGTTAACCAGCAGACTGGTTCACGTTACTTTCATAGGTAAAGAGCTCAGGGGCTGTCCTGTTGATTGAAGGCTTGTAGGTGTGCCGCATACCTGGCCCCCACCATGCCCTCTAATCTCATCTGGGGACCTCCTTTCCTGCACACATTTCTTCATAGATTCAGAGAATACTTAGAGCTTCCATGTGCGATAGAAGCTGTGTGGGGGAGCTATGAAGATTACATCAGATGGAAGACCAAAATCCTTGGGTATTACTGGCACCGTGTGTTCTGCCCCTCTCCCCTCTCTCTGCACATGCCTACGCTGCCCATAAGATACAAACATGTCTCCTCTCCTCTGAAACATTCCTTCCTGGCCCACACCACCCTGGCACAGAGCAAACTCTTGCTGTATGTATTTAGCCCTCCCCCTTCCCTCATGTAGGGATCCCCTATTCTGCACACGTTCTCACATGACTCCTGAAGTCCCTGAGAAATGAGCTCCTAATGTGAGATTAACAGTTGCAGGCTCAGGCTAAAGGCAATGGGATGGAAGCAGGGGGGTGGGTAGGGGAGGTAGTGGATTGGGGCAGGGAAATGAAGGGGAAGAGAAGCCACATTCCTCCTGACTTCATATCCAAACAATGGGATCACTCAGTTATGAGCCTGTCTAACTAGCTCTTGGATGACGCTAGCTTAAGGGGGTTGATACTGTCTATGCTGAGATTTGCAAAGAATACCACTTCCATGAAGCCCTCCAGAATTGCCTGCTAGGCTCTGACAGGTCCTTCCTTGAGCCCCAGGACCTGTCTACCTAATCTACCGCTGTGTGCTTATGGCTCTTACCTAAGTCACCTTTTTGTCCCCATACTCCAGGCACAGACCAGTCTCCAGTACATGCTGAGAGCGTTTCTAGACATTAGAAGGAGTCTTAAAACCTCCCTCTCCATGAACCTCCCTTCAGAACAACAGGCTCAGAAATATGGCTGGTGCTTTGCTGTTGGCCCTCACCCCTCAGCCTTGACCAATGCAGCCGTGAAATTGAAAGCAAATTATAATTACTGACTAGAGCCAAGACCACTGCTGGATCAGGCCTGTCCTTTCCATTCTCCTGTGGATTATTGCCAGCATTTCTCTGTCCATGGTGCTCTGCCCCCAAACCCCCTCCCCCCCCCCCCCCCACAGCTCTTCTGAGGAGCTGCCCAGCATATTTCATGCTTCAGTTGAGGGGAAAACACCAGGCAAGACAGAAATATTCACAACGCCTGAGCAGCAATCAGAAATTCATTTCGCTCATGTTGATGGGCTCATGTCTCTTTTGAGTCAAGCCAGAGTCATTAAGCTGTTCTTACAAACTAATTCTGTCTTATGTACTGGAGATACTCCACATAACGCTGGGTCTGGGATGGACCAAAGGGCAAGTGGACCCAGAGGCCCCACGAGCATGGGGCTGTGAAGATGTGTGAAGGCCAATGATGTTGAAGGGTGAGAAGCATCTCTCATCATTTTCATTCATTCATTCATTCACTCACAAACACTGGCCCCTTCCTGTGTCGGGCACCTTGCTGGAATAGAAACAGCTGCTGAAAGACATACTTACTGCTCCCTTGACAAGGTCCCATGTAAGAACGTGTGCAGAATAGGGGATCCCTACATGAGGGAGGGGGAGGGCTAAATACAGCAAGAGCTGAGGGACAAGTCCCTTGCTCTGTGCCAGGGTGGTGTGGGCCAGGAGGGAATATTTCAGGGGCGAGGAGACACATTTGTGTCTTATAGGCAGCGTAGGCACGTGCAGAGGGAGAGGGGGAGGGGCAGCACGCATCTGTTTCTGCAAGGCCTGGCTCTGATTGGTCACTCTCAGAGGACTGTGATCCTGAAGAAGCTGAGTTCTGTGGAACTCACTGTTTGCATTCAAATCCTGGCTCTCCCTTCTACTTGCTGTGCGATTTTTAGACCCTGAGCCTCCTTTTTCCTGCCTGGAATGCACTGGGGTACAGACTGTACCCAGAAAGTGGGGGGGCTCTGAGTGGTAAGAGGACAGCCTGTGAGATTTAGAGCCCCATCTAGCAGACGCTAGTTGGTCAGAGTCACTCAGCCACAGCCCTGGGCTTTCTCTTTTGGGTGCTCAGGGAGAACAGCGGGCCCCTGTCCGGTGAGAATGAGCTAGCAGTGTCAGGAGGACCGTATCTTTTCCTCCCTGAACTTCATGTACCTTTGAACTTGATGTCAGTGCCTGGAATACAAAGGGAGAGGTCAGAAGGCCTGATGGTGTGCTCTTCTGTGAGGGCTGGACCAGCCACTATTGGAGGAGAAAAGCCTCTGATAGCAGGTCTCTTGACTTAAGTGGTTTGGAACCTGCTTGCCCTCCACAAGGTGCTGGGCCTCAGCCCCATTTAAAGGAAAATCTTAATGGAGATCACCTAGAAAGGTGACTTTCTGACTCTGAGACCCTATCTTAGGCGTTATGGCTGTTTCCCAGTGTGGTTTAACGCTTTCTGTTCCATATGTTTCTAGCTCGGTGGAGGATATTTGGGAGAGCAGCATGGCCTTCTGGGGGGAAAGAGTCATGTGGGGTATGGCAAGGCTTTCTGGAGCGGTGTTGGTAGGTCAAGTCTGACTCCTGTGACCTGGATTTGGCCTCTACTGTCATCTCAGCTGTAAAATGGGATGGGGACAGATCAACTCTAATGACCAATATACCTTCTTCAGGGAGAAAATATTGGGTTTCAGTTCATGGAATCAGAGGGTTTCAGTCCACCATGGCAGGGTGGGTGGGGTGGGCGGGTTTGAAGAGCTTGGCTTGAGCTGCAGGAGTAGAGAGCAAGGGTGGTTCCCACCATGCCTAACCAGGAAGCAGAGAGGTGGGCACACGGATGCTCAGCTGTCTTCCTCCCTTTCTACTTTGCAATCCACCCATGCTCCCAGCCCTCGGGAAGATGTCAGCCACGTCCAGGGTGGCTGTGACCCTGCAATGGTCCCTCTGCAGTAACATACAGACACACCCAGAGTGTGCCGCAACCTTCTAGCTAGTTCTAAACACAGTCAAGCTGATGGTGAGCATTGGCCTCGTGCATACCTACCTCCTGAGGCTGCTGTGCAGATTCTGACACACTTCAGAGGGCTCCTTCAGCAGCTACCCTGCAACACAGCTGCTAGCCACCCCCTCCCCCAGCATCATGCTGTTCTGAGGTCCAGCTGGGAGCAAACAGCTCAAGCCCTTTTCCTGGGGGAAGGGTTAACTTTTAGCCCTGTGCCCCACAGGATCAGTCCTAAAGGGGGAGTGCTGGGTAAGTGCTCTAACCAAATGAGTATTTAAAGTGAACCCTGCTCTTCTGTCACCCCAAAGGTCAGTTAAGCCAGCGCATGTCAAAGCAGACCAAAGGCCACAATGTGAGCCATCCTGCTAAAAGGTTTTGTGTGATGTGGCCAGTAATCTGTTTCTGTAGTTGAGCAGGTTCTCTGAGCAGAACTTGGCCTCCCGAGGAGTGACAGACCAGACTGTGGCCTGAGCTGTGGGCCTGTCATGTGAATCCTAAGGCTTGTTCACTCCCTGGGTGGAAATTCCAGCGGGGTTCACAGTAGTGACATTTTGGGTTAGGCAGGAGGCTCCTAAGGCTGTGAAAATGTGTCGGTAAGGTGGCTGACAACCCTGACACTTCTGAGGCCCAGGAAGGGAGCCCACTGTCACCCTCTGGCTCCCATAGACACCCTTCACCAAAGCTCCACCCTTCTAATGAGAGAAGGAAGCGGCAGGGAGGGGCTAAGCAGCAGAATGTATGATGGGGTGCTCTATCCGCAGAGAGGAGTTCTGTTGTTGTTGTTATTTTTATTACTGTTGTGATTTAAAATTGCCAGCCAATAGTGGTGAGAAGCCATACAGATTTAACTCCTCTTTCAGTGTAAGATACATGTACATACAACTTCCTTCACCGTGGTATCAAGGACAATCACAATACGGGGCAGCCATTGCTCCACCAGCTCCAGAAATCTTGCATCCTCCCAAACAGAACCCCTATCACCAGCACCTCATTCCCTTGCCCCTTGTACCTGGCAACATCCATTCCCATTTGCTGGGCTTGTGATTTTGAATACCCTAAGCTCCTCATGAAGATGGAATCAGGCATTTCCAGCTCTGTTGTAACTGGTTTATTTCACTTAGCATAGTGGCTTCAGGGTTCATCCATGCTGAGCCCAATGCCTGGTCCCCTTTTCTTTTTCAGGAACGAATAGTATTCTATTCTTTGCACACAGCATGTTTTATCATCTGTTCACAGACGCTTGAGTTTCTTGGTTGTTATGAGTACACCACTGAGTGTATTTGTGCATGAATTTCTGTTCAAGTGCCTGCTTTCAGTCCTTCAGGGTCTACACTTGGAAATGGAATTGCTGCTGGACCATGTGGTAATTCTGTGCTTTATTGCTTGTAGAACGTTTATCGTGGTTTTTAACTATTTATGTGCAATGCAGCAGGGAGAGTGGGGCACAGGAGACTGCAGCAAAGGTGAACAGAGAGAGAGAGAGAGAGAGAGAGAGAGAGAGAGAGAGAGAGAGAGAGATCACATCAGCCCTGCACTGATCATTGTCCGAGCCTCGATCGATACGTGGGTGTACATACAATATTCTCTGAATTCCTACGCACTTTTGATGTTTTCTGGGTGAAGCAATGCCACCCAGCATGGCAGCCACAGTACCTCAGCATCTCAGCGCAGTAAGGGTTTACGTCCCTTATGCAGTATTCCAGGCTGAGTCCCTGACTGGTAGACCAATTTCCATATGCTCACTCAAGGACACAGGCTCCTTCCTGCTTGTGGCTCAGCCTCCTTTGGTAGAATAATTGTATATGTTGTGTGGCTGTTGAACCTGGTGGGCACATGTCCCTAAATTAGTGAGAGCAGGACATCTGGCCCCATGTACTAGCAAAAGGGCCTGAGAACTGTGCAGCCTTTTTCTCACTCTGTTCGCGGAAGCACGCTGTCGTCTCTTGTCTACCTCTTACGTATGACCACTTCCCTCCATCCTGTCACTGGAGACTCACAACACACAGGCCATGGTTGCTGCCGTGTGAGTAACTGAGGCTCCCTGACACTTCTCCCAGATAGTGGCAGAGCTGGGATCTGAATGAGACCCTAACCCTAACCCTCCACAAAACTGCTGTCTGGGTCCTAATGGTTCTGCAGCCCAAGCTAACACAGCCCCTGGAATCCAGCCCCCCACCCAGCTTCTCTGGCCTCCCTTGTGGCTTGGCCCATCTCCTTTCCCTCCCTGTAGCTCCTGCCTTGGTATGAAGACAGAGATGACCACACAGAAAGTTCAGTGGGGTGATGACATGGCTCTGGACACCGGATGACTCGGGGCAAAGCTGCATCCTCTTTGCCTCCTTCCCACAGTCTCCATCCTCGCTGAATCCCCCAAAGCATAGCCTCCTGCCCTCCCCCAGGACTCCGCTGCTCATTAGCCACCATCACTTCCTGTACCTTCCCTGGGCTCCTGAACTTTGCTGCTCAAATATTTGCTGGGCCTCGGGCTCCCTCGATCCCTGAGAGTCGTATTCCCAAGCACCCTCTTCTGCGTGTTTTCTTCCGGTTGTTTGGTGTCATAGCTGGCGCCTCTCTGCTCATTTGGTCTGATGCCAGCAAGTCCCTTTGGCAGAGCAGGGCATCTTCCTTCTCACCTGTGTTTGCAGGAACCCCATAATAGAGGGTCCTTCCCTTCCCTTGTCCCAGGCTGCCCCGCTCCTCTGGACCTGTCTTTCCAACCTGAAGTGTTCCTGCTGTGCCTAGGCCAGTGTCTCCTCTCCTGGATTGTTCCCACCTATGTCCTCTTCCTCACAGCTGAGGCTGACAGTCTTCTCCGGGTCACAAACAGAGAGAGCGCCCACATCACCACTCTGGCGTGTGTCCCAAGCACAGAAGGATCAGCTGCTGACGGACAGAACCCAATACCCACACCTCCTCAGTATCACGTGGAAGAGGGTCACAAATACTTCTCACTACTTTTGCCCCACTTTTCTAGAATTTTGTTCCTTTACGTCCTTTGGCATGAGATAAGAACAGGCAATCATACTCTGTGGCTTTGCTGTCCCCCAGCCCCTCCAGAGTTTCCTTTCTGCTTCTTTATTCCTTACCTCACCCACAGCCAACAGCTTTTAACTCAAATGGCCTGGGGACATTATGGCTTTAACTTTAGGAACCACAGGTTGGATGTGGCCAGGGAGGTGGTGTGGCACTGGGTGAGGTGATATGGCACTGGGTGAGGTGATATGGCACTGGGTGAGGTGATGCTACCCTGTGTGGCAGGCCCTGATGTTTCAACATCTTAGTAGTATTTCAGGCTGGGTTCCTGGTGGTAGAACAACCTCCATATGATTAGTTAGGGACCCAGGCTCCTTCCCTCTTGTGGCTCAGCTGCCTCTTTGGTGGAATAAACATACTTACTGTCTGGCTGGTGGGTCTGGAGAGCAGGTGTCCCTGCACTGAGAGAATAGAGTATCTGGCCCAATGCACCAGCAATGTGAGAACTGTGCCTGGGTGGACGAAGCCTGGCAACATTGCCATGGGAAGAGAGAATCACAGGGGGCACAGGAGTGCCGCTGACTGTGTCTGACATATATGGGAATGGAGGGGACAGTGGAAGAGCGTTGCCATGTGACTCAAGACCTCCTCAGAAGCTACCCTGGCGCCCCCTGCTTGTTGCCACTGGAAAGTGAATCCCAGAGAAAGAGACCCTCAGTCATGCCCATGCCCATGCCATGGGTGCCCAAAACAGCATGTAGCATATGGCAGGAGTCATGTTGTAGCCATCCCTAGAAACATCATTGTGCCAGCTCCTCCGCAGTGTGACTCTGCCACCATCTTGTCACCATCCCCTCCCTCTGAGTCGGGGCATATGACTTTCTTGATCGGTAGGATGTGAGAGAAAGGACCATGTGCATGTTGGAGATCCATTAGCAGCTTCCATCTGTCTCCTAGAGCTCACAGCAGTGCAGGTGACATAGAGTTCCCAGCTGACTGTGAGTGCTGGTCATGCATGTTCCACACTGAGTCAGGCCTTCAGATGACAGAGACCTCAGCACCATCCCACTGTCACGCCTGAGACCCCTGGGTGCAGACGGTATTGCCTCAGCCCTATGTTCTCAGCCATCTGCTCTGGCAACAGGAGGATGCTGTGGCTCCTTTCTCAGTCAGCTCCTTCCCCCTTCCCTGTCCCCTGCCTGTCATCTGGCTTTCTTTCTTTTAATGGCATCGGGAACTCAAGCAGGAAGTCTTCCAGAGATAAGGCAGGTGTCTTAGGGGTTTTCTTACTGTGAGGAGACACCATGACCACCATAACTCTTATAAAGAATTGGGGTGGCTCACTTACAGTTTCAGAGGTTCAGTCCATTATCATCATGGCAGCATGCAGGCAGATATGGTGCTGGAGCTGAGAGTGCTACATTGTGCAGGCAACAGGAAGTGAACTGACCTTCACACTGAGGGAGGTTTGAGCAAAACAGAACTCAAAGGCCATCCCACAGTGACACTTTTCTTCCAACAAGGCCACACCTCCTAATAGTGCTGCTCCCTTTGGGGACCATTTTCTTTCAAACCACCACAGTGGGACTTCCAGACTCAAACGTCCACGTGAAGGAAAGGAATGTGTTGAACTGACAAACATAGCTAATAGTTGATGACTCATGGGTGACTTAGAGTGACTGATAAATGTGAGCCCTAAGCTGTGTCAGCTGGCATCATCCCAGCCTCATATAGCCCCATAAGGCTAACATTGGCTCATAAAGATTAGGACTCTGGTTGCTGCAAGAGATGCTGCTCATGTCTGGGTTGTGTGGGCAAATTTGGCTCTTAGCAATGATCATCCATCATCAGGACGCTTAGCTCCAATGTACATCCTGCTCATAGCCAGTATTTCTTTCCAGATCATTCCATAGCCTTAGATAGGAGCTAGTCACCTAGATACCCTGGTTGAGTTTGAATATTGATGTCCTCCTCACCAAAACTCTTGTGTTGAAATTTAATCTCTGTGTGGTAGTGTTAAGGTAAAGGGCCTTTGGGGAAGTGTCCAGACCTGAGAGGATCCTGTTTGCCTGTCATGTAAGGACACATAAAAGGTGCTGGCACCTTGATCTGGAGCTTTTGAGCCTCCAGAATGGTACATTTCTGTTGCTTTTAAGCTGTATGGTGTGAGCATCTGAGGTTCCATCTCAGGCATGGAACAACAAAGCCATCTGAGGTGTGCAGAGGAAGTGTTGAGGCACAGAGTGGGTGAAAACATTGGCCAGGGCTCTCTTTCCTTGTCTATTGTTGGGGACTCCAAGGTGTCAGTGGCAGCATCTCTTCTGAGGTTTCTACAGGACAGTTGTGAACTGCAGGTTCTGGAAGGTTCCATCATTGTTCAGCTAATAAGCAACTGTCTCTTTAGCATGGACTGCACAGTGAGCATGATTAGTGGGCACTGCCATCTGAAAGTCCCACAGTCCCACATGTGAAAAAACAGCCCCATTGTATCCAGGTCCATCCAAGAAGCCAAGCTCTGCATAGAGATCATGCTGCGATGACCCCTGAACTTTTCTTCTTAGTCTATGTATGTCACGGTCTTTATAAATAGGTGGGTTTGGCTTTGCTTGGAGAAAAATACCATCTATTTCTAATGTTTTTAAAAAGAATGTGTTTAAGAGAGAGTGAGGGGGTGCCTCTGGGGGTCAGAAGACAATTCTTTGGGGACTCACTATTCTCCTTTTACTGTGTGGGTCCTGGGGATTGAACTCAGGTCACTAGCCTTGGTCTTTACCCACTTAGCCATCTCCCTGGCCCCAAGACATCTTTTTTGTAAAATAACATTAACGCATTTCTAGGGCAGGGTTCCATAGGAAGTCTGGATCGCTCTGCTGTCGACACTTCCAAAGTCTGTCTGTGGACATGAAGAGTTGGACTCCCCGGTCTGGGGGCATGTGATTTGCTCTGTGAGGGCCCTGGTCATTGTCTTGAGATAGCTCTCATCTTTTATGGCTGCCTTTCCTGCTCTCCAGTTTTAAGTAAACCATTTTAAGTAAAGTAAAGTTAGCTTTATCTCTGGCTTCCTTTGATGGCAATCTGTCTGTTTGCATCACGGGGTGAAGTTAGATGCATATGCATATCTTGGCTATTGTTTACTAAAAATTAGATGAGGGGCTGAGGTGGCTCAGTTGGTAGAATGCTTGTAGCATGAGGACCTGAGTTCAAATCTCCAGCACCCACATCAAAATCTGGGCATGGTCATGCTCATGCCCATAACCCTAGCACTGTGAGGGCAGAGACAGTAGGATTGCTGGAGCTTCCTGCCTGCCAACCTAGCTCTAGGTCCAGTGAGAGCCTCTGCCTCAAATGAATAAGGAGGGAAGTCATAGAGCAGGACGCTTGATATCATCCTACGGCCTTTGTGTGCAGTTACACACCCATGTGCACATATACCACAAAACACACAGAGAGAGCTTCATTGTCATTATGGCCCTTTGCTGTGGTACTTCACAGTTTGTTCTCAGCTGCTTGTCGTTGGGCCTAGTGTGAAATCCACTAGGGTAGATGACTGAGATTGTAATTGGGAATGCAGAGGTGTCTATTCCAAGACTCCCACAGCACAGGAGCCGCCTTCTGTGCCCAGCACCTGCTGTTCCTGCCTGGCTCCCACCTGAGTCACTGTGCTTGTGGCCATCTGTAACTAATTGAACGATCACGGCCTGGAGTTATTTGGGTTTGTGTCTTTGGCTTGAAAATGAATCTATAATGAGCCAAGAGTAGCTTCCTTCACTCTCTTGCCTACTGGTGATGAGGGAAGAGCTTTTGCATGTATGAGAAGGTGGCCAAAGCTGTGGAGCCTGGACCCCCTCTAAGCTAACATCACTTGAATTTTCTTTATAGTTTTGAGTGTGAAAGATCAAACCCAATGCTCTGTCACAGGGCTCTCCCACAGCTCTGGGGGTGTGGGGTTATATATTTATTTACTTACTTACTTGCTTTTGAGACAGGCTTTTGCTATGTGGCCCAGGCTTGCCTTGAACACCCCGGTTCAAGCCCTGGGCTCAGGCGATTCTCTTGCCTCTGCCCTAGAGTGGTTGTGATTATAGATGTGCACTGTGCTCCCATTCTAAGGAGGATTAGATTGGCAAACCCAGAAAGGGCAAGTGAGCAAATGTGAAGGTCAGGCAAGAGAAAGTGGGTGCAGGAGAGGGTGATAAGGCTTGAGGGAGGGGTTCTTTGAGAGCTGCTGGCTAGGCTAGAGCAATAACCGGGTCAGAGGTTGCTAAGAGTTTTATTTGGATTGACCTGGAATTGTCATGCTGGGATTCAATAAAGGTAAAATAAGAGCTCACCCATGCCCAGGTCTTTCCTACCAGCACCAAAATTCTCACTCTAAACATTGGTGCACTAACACACTGGTGTTTTGAACCTATAGAATACATGGGATTTGTTTCCCAATAGGCCCTGACCCCTCAGCACCCTCACTAAGATGGAGCCAAAAACCAAACTGAGTGATGGATGGATGCTAGGCACCCATCATCTCAGGAAGATACACCCCAGTTCTCCACGTATCCCTTGATCCACTCAGGTCGACATCCAAAATTGGGCACCAGGGTTACCAAATCTCTTGGGAGCCAATGGTCACAGGCTGATTTGGTGCTGAACAAAGGATGCTCTCATCTCCAGGTCAATAGAATCCACAAAGGGCCTCTGAGGAGCAGCATGGCCCAACCACATTGGACCCATGAGAGCTCAGACTGGCATCAGCTCGCGGCTGGAGGGGGCACCACTGGGGAGTGCCGGTGATGTGGTCACCTAAGAATGGTCTTGGAGAGAAGACTTATAGGAAGGTGGGATGTGAAAAGGAGGTTCAGAGCTGAGAGCTCAGTGGTAGAGAACTCTTTTACGGTGAGCAAGGCCCTGGGCTTGATCCTCAGCACCAAAGGAATAAAGAAAATAAATAGGTAGGTAGGTAGGTAGGTAGATAGATAGGTAGGTAGATAGATAGATAGATAGATAGATAGATAGATAGATAGATAGATAGATAGATAGATAGATAGATAAGAGAGAGAGAGAAAGAGAGAGAGAGA
>CABHPR010135152.1:0-24204 GCA_902168415.1 Peromyscus melanophrys
TAAATAAACAGAAAGGGGTAACAAAAACCCCCAGAAATAAATTACATAATGCTCTTTTAACTTTGAATTTTCCCAATGCTAATGAGAAAGGAACAACAGCTGTGGAGAGACATTGGATAATAGAAAAAAACTACAGAATTAAATCAGCCTATATACTTTAAGGATATGCTGACCTCATAATGGAAACCAGGATATGTATCATGTTGGGGACGAGGTTTTGCTTTTGTTTCTACAGGAAAAGAAAAGATGTCAATATCATCAAAATTGATAAAGGTTCAATTTGAACAAGAGATACCTCTTAATTAGAAGAGGTGATAGTTCATCAACCAGCATGACCATTCAATTTAAATTAATTTATACAACTAACATTGCTTTTCATTTAATCAGATATAACTTGCCAAAAGGGAACCTCCCCAAAGTTAGGCTTGGGGAATGGTTTTTATTTTTGTCCTTCAGGAGAATGAAGGCTATAAGGAATCTGAAGAACACAGGACAAATGAGACATCTTAAGAAAAAGGAAAAATCATCCAGAAAAAATGTCCCAAGAAAAAGAGTAAATTGGCCTATTGGTTTATCACCTATAAAATTTCATAAGTCTTCCTAAATGTTTGTTTCTGCTGTTCTCTACAGACATTTAACACAAATGGTATTTATGTAGTCCCAGTTCATTTAAAAATTAAAGCTAGTTTTGGAGTTGGAGCGTGACTCTTTCCCTCTCTAAACCCAAGCATGTTTCTTACAAGAAAAACCCAAAATCTCTGTATCATGTCAGAAGAGCCACCAGATATGGGACAGGAGAAAATGGAAAAAAAATTAAGGGACTATTCTATTGCCACTAATCTCAGTTCTTTGGTTCTATTTTGACTCTTTAAAACTTTTCTTAAGGTATGAATTTTATATAAAAATTTATAAGATTTATATATATATTTTAAACTTTTGTCATGATATTAATGGTCATATAGATTACTGACTAATTCTAGAAAAAGGCTTCATCTAGCTGTCTGTACGTGTTTTTGTGTTTCAGTCTCTATCAGTCTTCTGCAAGGAATCAAGACAATGCCTAACAGCAAATTTAAAGTCTCCAAAAAGATGATGGGGCTCCACAATGATGATTCCATCAGGACGATGATAATACCACTAAGCTGACAAGCATCACCCAAAGGTCAACTTTGGACTGCAAACTGCTCAGGACTATTTTGAGATGGCTGGCTGAGATGATCCAGCCTCACAGACTATTTGAACAAGGACTTGAGATAAGCCCTGCACTTTCACATTATGCAGAGACTGGACAACAAATGATATAGCTACCTCTCCCAGAACTTGATAATTAACCCCAAATTTTTCTTTTCAGGATCCCCTAAAGATTCCTTCACCCCAAAACAGCAGAAAGTAATTGTAGGAACACAACACCCACATTCCCAAGAGGTGGGGTGGGTGGTTTTTGGTTATTCTATAGGTTTTGGATAATTGTCATTGTTTAGGATGGTTGGTTACAAGTTGTTATTGTTAAGGTCAGAAAAAAGGCTAAACAAAGGAGATTAGATTCAGGGTTGGTTCTTGTTTGAAAAAAAAGATTTAGATAAAAGGTAGATTATTGAATCTTCTCTGAAAAAAAAAGATATAGAGATGATGGATAAAGGGTAGATTATTGAATCTACTCTGAAAAGAAAAAAGAGAGACTATGGATATGATAAGATAATAAGGTAGATTATTGAAACTACTTTTAAAAGGCAACAACTAGTTTTAAAATATTTTACATTGGATTGGATTTTTGTATATTGTATACAAATTATGTATGTTGATACCAATTTGAGATTGATTTTGCTATTTGGAGTACACAGTTTCTCATCTATAATGTCTGTTATTTGGATTCGCTTCTGAATTGAGCCCAAGACCTGCTGGAGGAACCAGCCCCACTGATACCATGAGTTTAGGCAGATGTGTCTGATTTTGGACTTCTGATTTTTGGGGCTGAAGCACAATAGCAAATCTGTGTTGCTTCAAGCTTCTGTGTTCAGGGTCATTTTTTTACAGTAAACCACAAACAACAACAAAAATAAAAAAAATAGCAAAGACAAAAACAAAAAACAAAACAAAATCTGGAAAACAAAAACCCCCAAACCAAAACTAAACCAAACAAAACCGTGAATTCCCTGGGGGCTGGAGAGATAGTTCAGCCCTTAAGAGCACTTGCTGCTCTTCGAGTTGATCAGAGCCTTACTCCTGCCTGTAACTCTAACTCCAAGGAATGTAGTACCCTCTTCTGGCCTCCAGAGGCAGAAGCATGCACATGTACATGTCCCCACCCAAACATACATGCACAAAAATGAAAATTCAAGCCATTGTGGTGTCCCACATTGATAGGATATGCTGGAGAGGTGAACACAGGAGGATCACAAATTTGAGATTAACTTGGGTCACCCCTTTAAAGGACTGAAGAAATGATTCAGTACTTAAGAGCCTTTGCTGTGAGGGGCATGGTGGCACACGTCTTTAATCCCAGCACTTGAGAAGCAGAGGCAGGCAGATCTCTGAGTTCAAGGCCAGCCTGGTCCACACACAGAACAAGAACCCCTCCTGTTCTTCCAGAAGACCTAGGTTAGGTTCCCAGCACCCATAGGACCACCCACAAATGCCTGTAATTCCAGATTCACTCAGTAGTGTACACACACACATGCAGGCAAACACTCATACAATCAACCAATCAATAAAAAGTAAAATGAATTTCTCAGAATGGGAGTGGTGCCCCATGTTTTTCAGCCCAGCACTCAGATGGAAGAGGCAGGTGGGTTTCTATGAGTTCAGCTTGGTCTGCATAGAAAATTCCGGGTCAGCCAGGGCTATATAGTGAGACCCTGCTTCACAAGAAGAAAAACCTTAAGCACAAACCCTAATACTTTCCCTCTGTTTGGGGATACAAAGGAAATTTTAGTGGCAGGACCCAAAATGAAAAGATTGCTGTGGAGATCATTGAATAACTCACCTATGATAAAAAACTCAGAGTGAAGCCCTCCACCTGAGCCCGCTTTTACTGTACTGGGACCACTTATGTAGTTTTAAATAATGTATCAAGCTCCCTGAATTCCTATTAATACGACAGATTTTGTCCTAAAAGCACAAGACACAAAGATCTGGTTGGGTCAGCATTCCTGTCTGGCTGTGGGACACTGAAGGTTGTCCTTTCCTCCTGCAGCCAAGGGAGAGAAAGTTGGCGCTAATGAGGTCATGTTCAGCAGGTGCCAAAGGCTGAGCAGAGCAGCCAGGAGAGCCCCTGACTTTATTCTCTTTTCCCGTTTTGCAAAGATGACATCCTAGCTGAAATATCAGAGTCTACTCCTGTCCTGAGTTCCTCTGTTCATTTTTGGGTTTTGTAAGCAGATTTGCCATACTCTCCCTCCCCTCTATTTTTTCCCTTAAAAATCTTACTCAGGGTGGAGAGATAGCTCAGTAGTTAAGAGCACTTGCTGTGCTTTGGAAGATCTGTATTTGGTTCCCAGCACCCATGACAGCTCACAACTGCCTGTTAACTCCAGTTCCAGGGAATCTGATGCCCTCTTTTGGCCTCTGTGGGCATTGTACACATGTGGTGCACACACAGATGTGCAGGTAAACAGTCACACACCTAAAATAAACAAATCTTTGAAAATTTTTGTTCGACATTTTAAGCTGTACACTATTCTGTAATCTTGTGTCTTGGCCTATCTGCCTCAAGACAAGGAAAAACAAAACAAAAAACCCCAGGTCTGTCTGGAGTCAGAAGGTAAGAAGGTAAGAAAATGAGATAGAAGGAGAACCCGATTAGGCCCCCAGCAGCTCGGTGCTGGCTAAACTTCCATGTATTTATTATCCACTCATTTCCTGGTTTCCTCTGTGACTCCTGTGTTAGTTACTTTTCTCTTCCCATATCTGAATCACCTGACGTGAATACCTGAAGGAGGAAGGAATTATTTGAGCTCCTGGTTTACAATGATCTGTTCGCCATGGCAGGAAGACATGAAGGATCGTCCCAGCTGACCAGGAAGGGGAGGAAGCAGGAAGTAAATATTATACCCCAAGGACCTGTCCCCAGCAGCTACTTCCTCCAATTAGACTCTACCTCCCAAAGTTCCTACAGTCTCCAAAAAGCATTTCCACCATCTCAGGACCAAGCGTCCAAACAGGAGCCCGTGGGGGACATTTCATTTCCAGTCCACAACCCTCCTACCCAGAACTGCTCACAGATTTGTGTGCCTGGTTTTGGGGGACAGCTTCTCTTATGTTGTCTATAGCTCCCTCCCTAAAGAAGATGAGTTTCCAACCCTCTTAGCTGTGGATGTGGATGTGAATGTCTTGGTTTGTTTTTCTGGTTCCTGTGATAAAATACTGCAATAAAGGTAACTTAAAAGGATAATAACTTATTCTCGCAGTTCTGGATCACAGCCCAAGTCACAGGGGCAAGAGCTCAAGAAAGCAGATCATGTGGTATCTGTAGCCAAGAAGCAGAGAGTGGGGCTGGAGTGATGGTTCACTGGTTAAGAGCAAGTACTGCTCTCCCAGAAGACTTGAGTTTGATTCCTGTGCCCACACTGGGCATCTCACAACCTACTCATGACCATCTGTAACTTCAGCTCCTGGCAGATCCCACACCTCTGGTCTCCAAGGGCACCTGCACTCACATACATATACACAATCATAATTAAAAATAAATCTTAAGAAAAGGAAGCAGAGAGCAGTGAGTTTGTGTGCTCAGCTCTCTCTTTCATTCAGTCCAGGCCCAGCTCATGAAATGATGCTGCTGTGGTAGTTTCAATGTAATTGGCCCCGTAATCTCATAGGGAGCAGCACTATCAGGAGGTGTGGCTTTGTTGGAGTGGGTATGGCCTTGTTGGAGGAAGTGTGTCACTGTGGGGTTGGGCTTTGAGATTTCCTATGCTCAAGATACTACCCAGTGAATCAGTCAACTTCCTGTTGTCTGCAAGCCAAGATGTAGCCAGCTCCACATCTACCTGCATGCCACCATGCTCCCCGTCATGATGATAATGGACTGAACCTCTGACACTGTAAGTGAGCCACCCCAATGAAATGTTTTCTTAAAAGTTGCCATAGTCATGGTGTCTCTTCACAGAAATAATAAACCCTAACTAAGACAGAAGTCAACACTAAGACTGGGTCTTCCCACCTCAATCCACCTGATTTATGAAATCCCTCAGAGGTATGTCTTCAGGCCAGCCTAATTCACACAGTCTCTCATTGAGACTCGCTGCCTAGGCGATTCTAATTTCTGTCCCTTTAATAACAAACACTGCCTGCCACAGTGACCTTATTTGGAAATAGGATCTTTGCACACATCATTGAGATGTAAGCTGAGATGAAGTCCCACTGGAATAGCGTGTATCCTTAATCCAACATGACTGGTGTTTGTACAAGAAAAAAAAGATAGATAGTGGAGGAGGCACAGACATTGGAAAGATGCTGCTACGGGTCCATCAAAGATGCCAGTATCTTTAGATGCTAAGAAAGAAATCAGAGAATAAGCTCTACCCTAGAACCTCCAGGGAGCGCTGGTGACACCTTCATTTCAGACTTCTGGCTGCTAGAACTGCAGATAATAACCTTCTGTTACATTAAGTCTCTCAGCCACTGGCATTTTGTTACAGCAGCTTTAGGAAACTCATAGTTTCTCAACTTTGGTACTATTGATGCTTGGGAGCTGAATGGTTTTCCTTATGGGGGCTACACAGAACATGTAAGCTGTTTAGTCAAGATCCTGGTCTCTACCCATGGAAGGCAGTAGGATTTACCCACTAGTGCCAATCAAAACTGTCCTTTGGCACCGTTATATCTTCCATGGGTGGCAGAAGAATTCACTGAGATTTGGTTTAAGAGCCAGCGAGGTCAAGGACACCATGAGAACATGACCCACAGGATCATAGGGACTCACAGGGACTGAAGTGACAATCAGGGACCCTGTATGGGTCTGAGCCAGGTCCTCTGCATATATGTTATGGTTGTGTAGCTTGGTGTTCTTGTGGGACTCCTAACAGTGGGAGTGGGGGGTGTCTCTGACTCTTTTGCCTGCTCTTGGGACCCTTTCCTCCTACTGGGTTGCCTCTAGCCTTGATATGAGGGTTTGTCCTTAATTGTAATTTGTTATGCCGTGTTCAGTTGATATCCCTGGAGGCCTGCTCTTTTTTTTTTTTTTTTAACAGAAATGGAGGAGGAGTGGATCTTGGGGGGAAGGGAGGTGGGCTGGGGGGACTGAGAGAAGTGGAGGGAGGGGGAACTGCAGTCAGGATGTAATGTGTGAGAGAAGAATAAGAAAATAATTATAAAAGAGTCTTTTGCCCATGGAAAAACAAAGCCAGGAGCACTGGTTGTAATCAGCTGATCCTCTTGACACAGCCCGCCTCTAGTTTCTGATCATGCTTTGTGAAATATTTATTTCTCAAGTGTCATATTCAAGTTCTGAATTTCTTTTGGATGGTTTTTTTTCACTCTCTGGCAGTTGCCACACTTGGGTTGTCTGAGCTTCTCTCTTTGGGCTGTAGAGGATCCTAACAGGGTTCAAGATACGGGACAGCATCTACGTTTACATGGTTCAAACCCCTGTCCATCATCAACTCTGGTGTTGTAATGATGATAATGAAGCTGTTGGGGCACAGGATGTGAGCCCGAGACCCGGGCTGTACGTTCCCAGCAGACTCTTTCGCCAGTTCTGACATACTTGATATTTGTGAGCTACTACTCAGGAAAAGGATGTCAGGATGGGCGTGGCAGTTCAGGCATGTAACCCCAGCTACTCCAGCAGTAGAGGCAGGAGGATCACAAGTTCAAAGCCTGCTTGGAAGACTTAGCAAGATGGTGTGGACTGTATGGTGATCATTGCTGCTTGATAAAGTTCCAGCATTTTGACATTGCAGACCACACTTCTCCAGCACATTTTTACTTTCATTTTTAATGATTCTCAATATTAATGCCTTTCCCTTTGGGCTTTGGTAAAAGATAAAAATGTGTTCAATGGTAGCCTCTCTAAACAAAATGATTTTTTGGAAAAAGATTCCTACCACCATCGAACCAGGAATTCCATTGTGCCCTCCTAATTCCACTAAGAACAGGAAAATTACAGATTTGCTAGACACATCTGATCCTAAGGATGAAATGTATACAATTCAGATCCAGAGCCTGAGGCCATTAAAGGCAAGAGTTCAGTTAAGAAGTGCAGAGAAATCAGAATGGTACAGTATAATGGGAAAAGTGTAAGACATCAGGACCTTCCCTTTTGGGAACGTTAGGAGGGGACCAGGCCCATACAGTAAGACTATGAAATTGTAGTATAATGTCTGCTCCCCAGAAGTCCTTTCCCCAAGGTCAGGCATTTGGATAAGGGTCTCCATTCCCTCCAGTCATTCTCCTTATCTCTGGCAAGAGGGACTTGTGGCCTTTTCATTAACACAGGACTGGTGCCTATTGTCAAGGTCAATGCTAGATTCCTCAATTCCTGATCCCAAGCCACACCCCAACTCACATGCCCCTTGTCTCCTGTTTAATCCTATAGATTAGAGTATAAAAAGCAACTATAGAGTATAAAAGGTGTAGTCTTTTTTCAATTAAGGGTTGCTGGCAGCCATCCTGATTCACCCTCGGATTCTGTTCATCTTCCCCCACTTCCTGCCAACTCCACACATCCTCTTTGGGACCTGAATCCCCAATGAAGCACGTCTGCTGTGGGATATGTTTCTATATGCTGTGAATATACGCCGTTCCCATTGGTTAGTAAATAAAGCTGTTTTGGCCTGTGACAAGAAAGCTTACAGCCAGGCGGGAAATCCAAGGAGAGATACAGAGAGAAGAAGGCAGGGTGGGGGAGATGTCAGCCACTGCCCGAGGAGTAGCAAGATGCCAGCAGACCGAAAGTGCCATGGCCATGTGGCAACTTATAGATTAATAGAAATGGGTTAAGTTATAAGAGCTAGCCAGCAAGAAGCTTGAGCCATAGGCCTCTGCATGTTTACTTGGGTCTGAGTAGTTGCAGGACTGGGCAGGACACAGGAAACTTTCGATTACACAGGTCTCTGGTAGTGAGACCTTGTCTCAAAATAAAGAACACAAAAAGTGGAGATGTAGCTCAGTGGTAGAGCCCTTGGCTAGAATATGTGTGGTAGTTTGAATGAGATGTCCCCATAGTATCTGGCATTTGAACACTTGGTCCCCAATTGGTGGTGCTGTTTGGGAAGGCTTAGGAGGTGCGGCCTTGTACCCCCAAATAGTGACTCAGAAACTTATTACTAATTAATTACTAATTAAGCTTAATCTTTAGCTTAAGCTTATTCTCAACTATCTCTTATAACTTAAATTAACCTGTTTCTATTAATCTACCTTCTGCCATGTGACTTTTTACCTGTCTTTCATTCTGTATGTCTGACTCCCTCTGTGTCTCGCTGGCAACTCTGGTGAGCCTAGATTCATCCCTGCTGAGTTCCTCTCTCTCCCAGAAGTCCTACATAACCACTTCCTGTCTAGCTATTGACCATTCAGCTCTTTATTAAACCAATCAGAAGGCACCTTGGCAAAGACACATCTTCACAGGGTACAAGAAGATTGTCTCACTACATGGCCTTGCTGGAGGAAGTATGCCACTGGTGGGGTTCAAGTGTGTCACTTTAAGAGTTCAAGCAGTTTTCTCTCTGATTCCTGCTTGTGATTCAAGATGTGACTCCAGCTCCAGTTACAGGCCTGCCTGCCTGCTGCCATGCTCCCTGCCATGATGGTGATGGACTCTTACCCTCTGGAACCATGAGCCCAAATAAACTCTTCTAGAAGTTGTGTTGGTCATGGTGATTTATCACAGCAACAGAAAAGTAACTGATGTACTGTGTAAAGCCCTAGATTCAATTCCTAGTGAAAGGGGGTGGGCAGAGAACAACATGAATTTCTATGTGGATCAGGCTTACAGGCAGAATATTTCTAGAAATTTCTCCTTTTCTTGTAGGTCATCCAATTTGTTAGCATGTAATTATCCACAGGAGTCTCTTATAATCCCTTTTATTTCTGTGGCATCAAATATAACAATCTCCCATTTCATATCTTATTTTATTTTATTTTTTTGTGTGTGGCATATGCATGTTTGCAGGTTTGTGGGTGCACATGCATGTGTGTGTGTGTGTGTGTGTGTGTGTGTGTGTGTGTGTGTGTGTGTAGGTCAGAGGTTAATGTTAGATATCTCCTTTGAATGCCCTTCACTTTATCTATGGAAGAATGATCTCTCACTGAACCCTATTCTAGCTAGCCAGCTTGCCCTGGTGCCTGCCCTCCATCTCTGCCTTCTGAGTGCTGTGCTGGACTTACAGGTGGGCCACTGTGCACCCCCCTGGTTTTATGTAGGTGCTGGAGGGGGGGGTCAGAGCTCCAATTCTCATGGCTATGTGTCAAGTGCTTTACCCACTGAGCCATACCCACAGTTCACTTGATTTTGTTTTTAATTTGGGTCTCCTCTCAAAGTCCAACTCTTGATTTCATTGATTTCCCCCCCTTCTCTGTTTCATTTATCTCTGCTATAATCTTTTTTATTTCCTTCCCTCTGCTAACTTTGGGCTTCATTGATTTTTTTTCTTCTTTCCCCTGTGCATGAAATAGATTTCCTTCCTACTTTAAATGTAGGAGTCCACACTCAGATTCCGTCTTCCCATTGCTCTTGCAACATCTTCTCAGCTTTGGTGTAGCGTGGTTTTGTTTTCGCTTGGCTTTCTGCTCCTTGAGATTCAGTCTTCTACCGTTGCTGTTCAAGAGTGAGGTCTTGATTTCCATATATTTGTTAATGTGGTGGTGTGGTTTAAATGTGAATTCACCACAACTTAGAATCACCTCAGAAGAGAGGCTTAGATGAAAATTGTTTAGAGCAATTTAGAATTGTTGGTCTGTGGGCTGTTTTGGGGGGACTGTCTTGATTTTCTTTTGAAAATGTAGCCCTTGTTGGCCTGAAACTCACTGTGAAGACCAGGCTGGCCTCAAACTTCTAGAGATATGCCTGCCTCTGCCTTTCAGGTGCTGGGATGAAAGGCGTACACCATTGTGCCTGACTTGCTTGTCTTGATTGTTAATTGGTGTAGGAAGACTCACCCATTGTGGGCAGCACCATCCCCTAGGCTGGGGTTCTGAACTGTATAGGACAGGAGAAAGCTAGCAAAAAATAAGCAGTCAGCATGGGCGCACTCTGTTTCTGCTCTTGACTGTGAATATATTATGCCTAGATGCTTACATTTCTGCCTTGACTTCCTCAAAATGATGGACTGAAACCTGGGAAGGTAAGCCAAATCAATCTTTTCTTCTCCTAAGTTGCCTTTTTTCCTGTTAGACCTGACTGGCTGTTGTGTAAGTCCTCTGTCACCTTATTGATCTATCTGGTTGGTCTATGAAAGGATTTTAAAACAATAGCAACTTGATTTCAGTTGTGTACATAGCCTCTATGAGGGCCGAGGGAAGGAACTTGTCTGGGGTCACATGACTGCAACAGTAATTCCAGTCATGAGTGAAGTTCCGAGGTGCACCTGATGAGAGCACTGGGGCAGTGTCCAGCGAGCACCAAAGACGTTTGTTTCTCCTGGTTCCGGAGTTTGAGAGGTCTGGTAATCATGAGCCAGTCCATTTGGTTCCTGGAGAAAGCCATCTTTCTGCCTCTTCCTGTGTATAGCCTTATATATTCCTTGTCCCAACAACAGTGCACATTTTGGAACATTCTGGCAAAAAAACAATGATCGTTAGTTTTCAGCAAAAGGATTCTGCTAAATGAATAGTCAACTGCCCCCTGATATGTGTGATTAGGATTAGCCTTCCCTTGGATTTAATGAAGCCATTTGGACTCTTCCAAAGTGCTCTGTGGACACTTCATGCCATGTTTATGCAACCATCATAAGAATTAAGGGCTTTTCTTCTGGAGTTCACTCACAAATCCCACCCTCCACTCACCTTATTAACATGTACACATCAAAGCAGGACTGAGCAACGATGATAATTTTTTTTTTTTTTTTTTTGGTTTTTTGAGACAGGGTTTCTCTGTGTAGCTTTGCGCCTTTCTTGGAACTCACTTGGTAGTCCAGGCTGGCCTCGAACTCACAGAGATCCGCCTGCCTCTGCCTCCCGAGTGCTAGGATTAAAGGCGTGCGCCACCACCGCCCGGCTGATGATAATTTTATAACAGCAAAGATGTGTCAAATCAGCAATTATGTCAAAACAGCAATTTGTCTGCTTCCTCTCTAAAATGTGTAATTATTAATTTGGGGGAGGGCATGGGATGTGCCAGCCATGTTGTTAGAGCCAAGGCTCACCTTCTGGAGCAAAGTTTCCATTTTCTTTTGAGAAGTATTATTTGAGAGTTTACTTTTGGCAGGATCTGTTACATGGTTGCCCTCCAAAAAACTTTTTTAAAATTCTCAAGAAAGGCCGGGCGGTGGTGGCACACGCCTTTAATCCCAGCACTCGGGAGGCAGAGGCAGGCGGATCTTTGTGAGTTCGAGGCCAGCCTGGTCTACAGAGTGAGATCCAGGAAAGGCACAAAGCTACACCGAGAAACCCTGTCTCAAAAAACAAAACAAAAAACAAAAAACAAAAAACAAAAAACAAAAATTCTCAAGAAAGTTCTAGAATGGTGTCTCAGGCTAAAAGTCAGTGTCTAAGAACAATAGGTGGAAATACTCTCAGAGTATTCTCTTCTGTTCTTACCTTGTCTGTCAGGATCTCTGTCCAGCTAAGAAGAGAAGCACACGAGAGTTTCTCTCATCTTCTTTTTTTCTAAAGATGACTTATTTACTTTTTTTTTTTATGCGCATTGGTGTTTTTTCTGCATGTATGTCTGTGTGAGGGTATCATATCCCTTGGAACTGGAGTTTCATACTGTTGTGAGCTATGATATGGGTGCTGGGAATTGAACCTGGGTCCTCTGGAAGAGCAGACTGTGCTCTTAACCACTGAGTCATCTCTCCAGCCCTTGTTTGTTTGTTTGTTTTTTGTTTTTTGAGACAGGGTTTCTCTATGTAGCTTTGGTGCCTGTCCTGGATCTCTCTCTGTAGCCCAGGTTGGCCCCGAACTCATAGAGATCCGCCTGCCTCAGCCTCCCGAGTGCTGGAATTAAAGGCGTGCACCACTACCGCCCGGCCCTTCTCTCATTTCTTAAATGTCACCTTAAAAATAAATACTCAGAGACTCTTCCTCAGTTGAGGCTGAACATTTATTATTTATTTCCACATAGGTGGATGTGTATGTTTGCATGAGTGTGCACTGGCCAAAGGTCAACCTCAGGTGTTGTTCCTTAGACACTGTCCCACCTTGTTTTTCGAGACAGGGTTTCTCACTGGCCTGGAGTTCATCGATCCACTTAAGCTAGTTGGCCAACAAACCTCAGAGATTCCCCTGTCTCCACCTCTCCAGTGCTGAGTTTATTAGCCTGGGCTACCACATTTGTCTTTTTATGTAGGGTTTGGGGTTCAAACTCAGGCCCTTGTGTTTATGTGGCAAGTGCTTTACTTAGTTCTCTCTGAAGCCTCGAGGCTGAACTTTATTTATTTACTTACTTTTAGATTTATGTGTGTGTTTTGCCTGTGTACATGTATGTGCACTATGTGCACACAGTGCCCTGGGAGACCAGAAGAGGACATGGGATCCCTTGGAACTGGAGTTACAGGCAGTTCTGAACTGCACATGGGTGCTGGGAACTGAACTTGGGTCTCCAGAAAGAACAACAGTGCTCTTAACTGCTGAGCCATTTCTCAAGCCCCAAGGCTGAACATTAAAAATAAAACTTTGTTCATTCTTTGAAATTTTCATACATGTATATAATATATTTTGATTATATTCACCTCTGATCCTGTCCAACTTCCCCAGAACCCCCCCAAATATCTCCCTCCCAAATTCATATTCTTCCCCCGCCTCTTTTTTTTGAGACAGGGTTTCTCTGTGTAGTTTTAGTGCCTGTCCTGGATCTCGATCTGTAGACCAGGCTGGCCTCAAACCCACAGAGATCCCCCTGCTCTACCTCCCTAATGCTGGGATTAAAGGTGTGTGCCACCACCTGGCCCTTCATCCCTTTTCTTTTCTTTTCTTTTCTTTTCTTTTCTTTTCTTTTCTTTTCTTTTCTTTTCTTTTCTTTCTTTCTTTCTTTCTTTCTTTCTTTCTTTCTTTCTTTCTTTCTTTCTTTCTTTCTTTCAAGAATTATTTATTTTATTTTATGTGTATGGGTATTTTGCCTGCGTAGATATGTACACCACATGCATGCCTGCTGCTGGGATGGATTCCCTGGAACTGGAGTTACAGACAGTTGTGAGCAGCCATGTAGGTGCTGGGAACTGAGCCTGGGTCTTTTAGAGGAGCAGCCAGTGCTCTTAGCTGCTGAGCCATCTCTCTGTCCCCTCCCTTCTCTCTCTCTCTCTCTCTCTCTCTCTCTCTCTCTCTCTCTCTCTCTCTCTCTCTCTCTCTCTCTCGTATGTCCCACTGAATCTAATTAGTGTTGATTGTATGTTCTCGGGTATGGGGACATCTGGTCAACCTGACACTGGCCACACCCCTAAAGAAAACTGTCTCTTCCTTTCTCAGCTCTCATCAACTGCCAACAGATCCTCAGTGAGAGGTGGAGCCCTGTGAGTCCCTCCCTTGTTGTTCTGGAATGTTGATGGGCTCACTCTTGTACAGGTCTTGTGCCAGAAACCATAGTAACTGTGAGTTGCTGAGAGCAAGTGTCACGTCATGTTAGAAGACAGCATTTAACAGCACTGCTCCCATCCTCCATCTCTGACACCCTTTCCTATACCTCTTCTGCCATGTTCTCTGAACCCTGGAACTGGGAAGGTGTAGGTATAGACATCATATTTAGGGCTGAGCACTCACAGTCACTTACTGTCAGCACTTCGGCTAGCTGGCATGTGAGTGCATTCTAGAAGGCACACATTTACTAAAAGTTCTGAGTACAACCCAATGACACCTCATGTCTCAGGAAGACCTCATGTGCTGTGGGATGGTACTTCTGTATGCTGTGAATATGTGTTGCTCTCATTGGTTGATAATAAAACCATTTGGCCAATGGTGAGGCAAGATAAGATTAGGCAGTACAATCAAACTGAGGATGGAGATGAAGAAGGATGGAATTGGAGATGCAAGCCAGTTGCCCAAGGAGAAGATGACCGGTAAGCCACAGGCCACATTGCAATACATAGATTAATAGAAATGGGTTAATTTAAATGTAAGAGCTAGTTAGTAATAAGCCTGAGCTATCTGCCAAACATTTATAATTAATATAAGCCTCTGAGTGATTATTTGAAGTGATTGTGGGATCAGGTGGGACAGAGAAAAGCCTCTGTTTACACTCATGTCTTGGTAAACAAGTCAGGTTTGTTGATTTGGGGGGCTGTGAGTGTGGATAAGTTGTATGCTTTTTCCTCATATATTTTCTACGTTTTCTAATTTTTTAATGTACACCATGAATCTGCTATGTTACTTGGCCAAGGACAGTATTCAGAACCAGTGTCACTCAGCAGCCATCAATATGAGGCAAAGGGTGAGCTACTGAGCCAAGGGTGGCAGGACAGCTGTGCTCTGGGGTTAACACACTTTCAAGGCTCAGCTTCATGTTTGGGGCGCTGATGAGCTCTGGGAGCCACTGAGATGGGAACTGTGATCATTTGCTGTTCCTGGATAAGAGACGCTGTGATGAGTCCAAGCTTGAAGTTCAATGACAAAGGTTTAAGTTAATGTATTCGTGACATGTCCCCCACAAAAGTCCTAATGCTGAAAAACTCAGAAAATACTTTCTGAGTGTAATGTGGATGTTTCGGTTATCCCTGATTCTCAGCTTCACATGGTCTTCAGTGGCATTTCTGTGTATTTTTGATTTATCTGTTACCTGCCTCTGAGGGGAGGGGGACAGAGATTGCCACACAGCTAGAGGCAGACAAGGGTAAGAAGTCTGAAAGGGCCATTGATGTAGGACTTGGGATCCGAGAATTTGAGATCTTATTTTATAACATGTGATTTGTATCTTTTCTTCTTTTCCTTGCTTATTTTACTGTTAAGTGCTCAGAATATGATTAAAAACTTCCACATCCAATTCTGATCATAAAAGAAATATGTGTTAATTTTAGGAAATTCTGTGTTTGTGTGTATCATGCATTATTGGATGGTGCTGTAATACTACGTTGTATTCTCTCTCTCTCACATACACACCCCACGTGTGTGTGTGTGTGTGTGTGTGTGTGTGTGTGTGTGTGTGTGTATTTGTGATAAGGTTTCTTGTGGTCTAGGCTGGCTTCAAACTCACTACACAGCCAAGAATAACCTTGGATGCTCCTGCCTCTACTTCCTGAGTGTTTGCATACCCAATTTTATGTGATACTGGGGACTGAGCTCAGAGCTCTGTGCATGCTAGGCAAGCATTCTATCACCCAAGCTACACCCCTGCCCCTGTATTTCATAATTTTATGGAACAAGGAACCACTTTTTTCTGTGGCAGTATGAACATAGGTCAGTGTGTTGGTTGAGGACGAAGGCTTTGTAGACACGGGAAAATGCTTCATGAACTCACACGTGGAAGCTAAAATTAAATTTTATCCATGAATAAATCAAAATCACATGAAAATATATTGCAAATATGGCTGCCATATGACCCAGCTGTACCATTTCTAGGGACGCAGCCAGTGGACTCCACAGCCTACCACAGAGACACCTGCTCATCTGCATTTGGTGCTGCTGTGTTCACAACAGCTAGGAAGCAGAGCCACCTAGATGTCCATCAATGTATGAGTGGGTAAAGAAAGTATACATGTGGACAACAGGTTTTCCTCAGCCATAAAGGAAAATGAAATCATGACATTGGTAGGCAAGCAGCTGGAACTGGAAATCGTTATCTTAAGTGAAGTATTTCAGAAAGACGCATTTTAATTTGTGTATGTGTATGTATGTGTGTGTCATCATACAACCGCAAAAGGGACCAGGAGAGGGGAAAGGGAAGTCTGGAGAGAGGGATAACGAGGGGGAGCAAGAAGGAAGAAAGGTTTCGGGGTGTCTGTGGCATGAAAGAAAAAGCAAGTAAGGAAGGGGGCTGGAAGGAAGAGGACAGAGGAGACGGGATGGGTGTGGGGGGAAGGGCAATGAAAACGAACGGTGGGGGCCGGGGACGTGGCTCAGCTGCTGAGAGAGAGTGTGTCTATCATGCATGAAGCCATGAGTTCCATCCCTGTCGCAGCACAGATCACATGTCCTGGCGCATGCCTGGAATCCTGGCACTTGGAAGGTAGAAACAAGAGGATCAGGTTAGCCTTGGCTTCATAGTTAGCTGGAGGCCAGCCTGGGCTACGTGAGACTGTCTCAGAACAACAAAAAGAGATGTGTTATGTAAATGCCGTAATGAAAACTGCTACTTCATATAGGAATTTAAAAAGAGTAGTAAACAGTAAGGATCGGTACAGAAAAGGTGAAGCGCGAACTTCCCGCAGATCCTCCTAACCATGCTGGCTTCTTCCCTTCCCCTCCGGACCCTTCAGACAATGGCTTAAAGTCATACACCGAGCAAACAAACAGTCTTATTATAAAAATGCAAACAATGCTCAAATGTATCCGCAAATGCTTATTTACTCCTAGATCCTCTTGCACTTTCCAAATGCTGAATGCATCTCCTGTTCGGCGCTAAGCCAAGGGACGTTCTTCTGTGTCAGAATGGCAAATTTATCAGCAAACCAAGAGCTGCATTTCCTGGGGCTATGACCCTAGTAAAATTTATTAGCCATTCCCTACAGAAGGCAACTGTCCACAGTTTGTTACTATTAGAATTTGATATATTCACCATGTATTGTGTATTTTTGGTTACTTACAAATAGGTAAGTGTCTCAATGTAGAATTGTTGGGGGTAATTTTACAATCATTAATTATTACTATTTTGTGTGTGTGTGTGTGTGTGTGTGTGTGTGTGTGTGTGTGTGTGTACAATGTGTGGGAATGCAAGCCCATATGTGTGACAGCATGGATGTGGAGGCCAGAAGACAACTTTTGGGAGTCAGTTCTCTCCCTTTACTGTGGGACCCAGGACTTGAAACAGGTCATCAGGTTTGACCAGCTGAACGATCTCATTGGTCAGGGTGAGTAGTTTAAAAATACTGGTGTGGAGAATAAACAAAGGACGTAAAGTTAAGACTTGAGGCAAGCATTGGGGATATAGCTTCATTGGTAGAGGATGCCTAGCATGTGTGAGGTCCTGGGTTCAATTCCTAGTACCATATAAACTAGGTTTAATGTCACAGGCCTCTAATCCCAGTACCTGAGATGTGGAGGTGTGAGGATCACGAGTTCAAGGTCATCTTCATCTGTATATAGAGCTAGAGGGCAGCCTGGGCTACATGAGACTCTGTCTCAAAAAAAAAAAAAAGGGTTTGAGACACTTCCCTAAAGCATTCCGCACAAACATTTAAAAAAATTTATTTTTATTTCTGTCTATGAGAATTTTGCCTACAAGCAGTCCATGCACCACTTGGGTGCCTAGCGCCTTCAGAGGCCAGAAAAGGCTTCAGATTCCCTGGAGCTGGAGTTATGGATGGTTATCTGTTGGGATCGAACCCGGGTCCTCTGTTAGAACTGTCATTGCTCTTAACTGCTGAGACATCTCTCCAGACCCAGCACAAACATTTTCAGATATTCTGGAATTGGAGTTATAGGCGTTTGTGAGATGCCAGTCCTGGATGCTGGGAACCAAACTCAGGTCTTACGGAGGAGTAGCCGGTGTTCTTAACTGCCCAGCCTTCTCTTCAGCCCCAGGACTTTAAATTTTTTTTTGGGGGGGGAGGAGGGAGAGGGCTTTTTGAGACAAGGTCTCACTATGTAGCCCTGGCTGTCCTGGAACTCACTCTGTAGACCAGGCTGGGCTTGAACTCACAGATTCGCCTACCTCTGCCTCCCTAGTGCTGGGATTAAAGGCATGTGTCATGACTGCCCAGCTGCCTTGATGATTTTTAAGTTTTTAATTAATATAATACTTGCAAATGATAATGGGATGGAGCCAGCTAATGTGTCTTTTTATTTCTTTATTTCATTGACCCACTGTTTGCCGTGGTTTGAATGTGGAATCTGTCACAGGCCCGTGTGTAATGTAAACATCTGTGTTTTCCGATGCTCTTAGGCAAACGCTGTGAAAAGGTTGTTCAACCCCCCAAAGAGATTGCGACCTACGGGTTGAGAACCACTGCTTTAGGAACTGGTGCCGTTCTGGAGGAAGTGGGTCATTGGGGAAGGTGGGCTGTATTGGATACAGTAAGACCTGAGTCCTCTGCTTCCTGAGTGGCGCTGTGATGGGACGAGCTGTCTCATAGTTCCATTGCCCTAGCAGTGAGCCACTTCTGCTGCGCCATTCTGCCTCCCCATGATGGACTGTGCACTCTCAACCGTGACCCCAAGTCAATCTCCCCTCATCCCTCTCTCCTCCATTCTTCTCTTCTCCCTCCCTCTCCCCTCCCTCTCTCTCCCTCCATCCCTCTCCCCCTCCCTCATTTCCTCTCTTGCTCTCTTCTTGACAGTGCCTAGAAAAGTAACTAACAGACTCTTAAAATCAGGACGAGAGGAAGGATGAAAACTGATCCAGAAGAAGTTTTTCTTGAACCACGGCTAAGATTTGGGGAAAAGTACTTGCATTTCTGTGTCATCTATTGCCATTGAGGTGGCCAGAGAGCCACTGTATTAGGGCGGAAAATATAACAAGAAAGGAAATGCGACTCAGGAACATGATGAAGAGATGCCCAGCGGTTAAGCGGCTTGCTGCTCTTCAGAGGACCTGGGTTCAGTCCCAGCACCTATCATCAGGATGCTCTCAACTGCCTGAAACTCTAGCTCCAGGGAATATTCTGAACTCTGGGGGCCCCTGCAGGCATGTATGCATGTACATATGCACACATTCACAAATAAATACAAATAAAATTAATCTTAAGAAAACGGAACTAAAAATAAAAACAAACCAGAACAACCCATGCTTCTTAAACGTTGTCACTGTTCCCTGACTGCATAGGGGAAGGTGAGACAGGGACCCTGGGGACACTCATACCATTTGCCACCATGTGCTCATCTCACTCTTCTGTCTCATACACACTAAGTTGTTCCGTAGCCCAACTGCCATTCTATCGAATGAATTCAAAGACTGCCAATCAAACATTTGCCAAAACAGAAGTGATTTAACACCATTTGATTTTAATGTTTACAACATAACTAAGTGTAAATTAAAAAACACTATATTTTATTTATTTGGGGTGTGTGTATGTGTGTAAGGGAGCTGTGGTACACGTGTGGAGGTCAGAGGACAGCTGTGGGGGTCGGTTCTCTCCTCCCACCATGTGGGTCCCAGGGACTGAACTCAGCCACTCAGGCTTGGCAGCAAGTGCCTTTACCTGCCGCGCCGTCTCACCAGCACCGGGTGTGAATTTTTGTGTACATAAAGTGATTCTTTTAGTGTCATCAATTTTGAAGTGTTCTACTCTCTTCCTCCCTCCCCACTTTTCAGTAAATCACAGAATGGAGAAGCTGTCTGTGGTAATGTCATGCTCTGTTTTTTAAAAAACAACTTCTTCCAGGTATGCTGTAACACATACTTCAGGGCAAGCATGGCAATTTTTAATTTTTAATTTATGCAACATCCATTTTTTGTTTTCTGGTAGAAACATGAAGCCACATATGTAAATTGACGGCTAATATTTCTTAACCTTTGCATTTGCACTCAAGAGAATACAATTTTTTTCCTGGAATGAATTTATTTATTTATTTTTTAAAAAGAAAGTCAAGTATCATAACTCTTGCCTTCCTGGCTTCATTCTTCAAACTTGAGAACATTATTATTTATAATAATGTCTGAAGTATTTCCTCCCGAGAGACCACCTGGGCTTTGTTTTTTGCATAATGACCTAGGCTTCAATAGTCACATCTTGTGAATGCTGATGGTGAAATTGATGTTTCTGGGTCTTCAGGCAGGAGTTACTCTGTTGGCAGCTTAATGGAGACCCTTTCCTTTCTCAGTGAAATGTCTGTGCCTCCCGCTCCTGCTCATCCCAGCTCTATGATCGACTGCTTTTGCCTTACACAGGCATAGTTGTTTGATTCGGGAGTTTTTGGTTTGTGTGTATTGGATGGGTTCATGTGCACACGTGTGCAGGTGTGTAGAGGCCAGAGTGGTACGTCATCTACCTTGTGCTATTTGTGACGAGGTCTCTGTCTCGCTTGTGCCTCACCAATCAGGGCTGACTGGACAGTGAGTCCCAGGAATCCACCTGTCTCTGCCTCCCCAGCACTGGAATTCCAAGCTCATGCCATCACACTTGACTTTTTAAGGTGGGCTTTGGGGATCATACTTAGGCTGTCTCCCCAGGCCACAATGTGTTTTGATGTCATTGGTCATGCTATATATACATAAGTCACGAAGTCCACAGATTTCTCTGGCTCATATCTGCTTATTTACATATTTACCATTAAAATTTTAAAAATCAATTTATATTTTATGTATGAGTGCTCTGCATTTATCCCTGCAGGCCAGAGGAGGGCATCAGATCCTATTATAGATGGTTGTGAACCACCATGTGGTGCTGGGAATTGAACTCAGGACCTCTGGAAGAGCAGCCAGTGCTCTTAACCCCTGAGCCATCTCTCCAGGCCCCCATATTTACTATTTTGGCATAAATGGCTGCATCACTTGCTCCTTACTATTTATCTGTCAATGGACTCTGAGGATGATGCCTGCTATCACATGAATATGAAATGTCCTTGTAGGCTCCTCATTCGAATGCTCCATTCACAGAGGGTGGTGCTGTTTGGGGACATTCTGGAAGTGCCGGCGATGGGACAGAGCTGGAGGAAACAGTCACTGAGCGTGGGTCCTTGGAGGGTGTGTTACCTCTGACCATTTCCTGTCTCTCACCTTGCTTCTTGTTCAACCGCAATGTGAACGGCTCTATCATGCCTTCACCGTCATGGTGGACGAAACCTCTGGCAACTCACTGAATGAACCTTTGCCTTCTTCATTGTCTGTCGGGGATTATGCCACAGGCCCCCACACCTCAGCTCTTGTGGATAAAGGAGATGAACCTTGGGGTGCAGATCTCTCTCTGACATACTAATTTCATATTCTTTGGTAGTGGGATTACTAGCTCATCATACACGTTTTGTATCATTAAGTCAACGTGTTCCAATGTGTTTTCCTGCTTTCTGACTTCTTGCGAAACAAAACCATTTATAAAGGTGCCTGTGTCGGTTTGTTTTAAATGTCAACTTGCCAGGACCTAGATTTTCCCGGGAAGAGAGTTTTAGCTGAGGAATTTTTTACATCAGATTGGCTTGTGGCTTGTTTTGATTGAATGTTTTGATCGACTGTTAATTGATGTAGGAAGACCCAGCCCACGGTGGGTGGCACCACTCCTTAGGCTGTACTGTGCAAGCTGAAGAAAGCCAGCAGGCAGCAGGTAACACTGGTGCCTTGGTTTCTCTCTGCTCTTGGGTGTGCTGTGATTAGCTGTTTGAGTTGCTGCCTTGGCTGCCCCGCATGATGCTTTGTGGCCTACAACTGTCAAGCTAAATAAATCCTATGTTGCTTTTGATTGGAGTGTTCTATCACAGCAACAAGAATGACATCCATCGGCTTTGGGATCCTGGGAAGAAATTTTCTTGGGGGAGGGGAAGGGCTCTTATTCACTTAAACAATTTGATTAAACATAGATGTTACAAGCCTCATGGGCCTGTGTAATGTATGTGGAACATCTGAGAAGGGACAAGGTCTTTAGGGCAGGTGGAGGTCCCACAGTGTGTCTGTGAGCCGCTGTCTGTGTGTTAATTCCACGTTCTCCAGGCAGTGTGACGTGCTTCACAGGGCATCATGTCCTTCAAGCCTTTTAGCACTGGGATCACATGGGCCCTGCTGCCTTCCTTTTCCCAACCCCATCTATAGGGTGAAAGGTCCGAGCCCACTTCCTGGATTGAAAATCCTATCAAAATCTACCAATTCCTGAGCATGAAATCCCACCAGTCTCTGAGCTTGAAATCCCTCCAATCCCTGGGCTTGGCTTGAAATTCCACCAATCCCCACCCTGGAAATCTCCACCCTGGAATACTCTGCCCCCTAAGAATCTCACTATAAGCCTGTCTCCTGCTCAATTCTCTGGTGCTTCTCACCGGAGCAGAGGCGGACACCCTCTTGCGTCTCATTCAATAAATCTCTTGTGTGAGGTTTGTTGTGCAGTGTGACTGTGTGGTATTCCTTGGCTTCCTACTGCCAGGATACCTTTCCCTTCAGAGCTGTAACATGTGTATTGGGGAAACCTTTCTCCCTCAGAGCTGTACCACTTACATCTACATCCTCAGTTCTGACCCAGCCTCACCTGCTGGACCAACTGTGACCCTCCGATTCTCTCAGGTTCTTGCCATGCTTCTCAACAGAGACCACAAAGGATAGTATTAATGTTGTGAGACAAAACTTTTCCTGGGGACACCTAACACACATGTCTTCCTTCTCACCCCAGATAGGTGAAGTGGCCATCCCCTGTTATAACAGGGCTGACCTTAACAGGGCCAGTTTTTTTTTTTTTCTCCCAGGGGCAAATTTTCTAAGACCTCTGCCCCATATTACCTCACTATCCTATGTTGACTCATGTCTGGCTTCAACCAGACCCTTAGGAAGTACATCCAGTCTCGTAGCCAATCAGGGTCCTACCCGGCCATACGTGGGAACTGTTCTTGCTATTTTCAGTCAAACAAACCCCTGACACAGCAACCACACTTCTGACCAGATGTCATGAGCCAATCATAAAATGATTCTTGTACTAGTAAGGGTCTATTCCCAAACACTTCAAAGTACACTTAACCACAGCTGGAACTCCCCTAATCCTGCTTGAAAGGAGCCTGTGAGTTTCTCTCAGGGTTGCCATTTTGCCACTTCTTCATATGGTTTGACCCCAGCATGCTGGAATTTTTATTCTTGAGAAATTAAATGCTCTTGTTGATTTCATACATGTCTGGTAGTCTTTTGTAGGACTTCTCATGGACCCTAATTTTGCACAAATCCTAATTGGTCTTAATAAAAGCCAGATATCAGGGTGAAAGTGGAAAGCTCAGAGAAGCAGGGCAAACCATAGCCACCACCTCTTACCTCACCAACTCTTCAGCCTTAAAGAGAGACCGAGTTCCTGTCTCCTTCCACCTTATATTGCTTTCTCTGCCCGGCCATAGCACTTCCTGTCTCAACCTTCCTAGTGCTAGGATTAAAGGTGTGAGATCCCAAGTGCTGGAATTAAAGGTGTGTGCCAGCACTGCCTGACCTCTATGGCTAACTCTGTGGCTAGCTCTGTCCTCTGATCTTCAGGCAAGCTTTATTTCCTAGATTACAAACAGTATATCACCACACTCTAACAATAGTGATCCCACAAAAGACCAAAGTAACTACACTACCCAAGTCCAACTTGGTGAACCAATGAGTTTTATTGGGGTTACTTACAGGAATATGGGTGAGGGGTTACCCACAGGAGCAGAAAGGACTCAAAGACAGCTGTATCATCAAAGACCACCCAGCATGGGTGACAGCTCACAAAGGGAACCTGAAGCACACTGCATGGCCTGCAGGTAGCTTAGCTCCATAGATTGGAGCGTGTCCTTCCTAAGTGACTCTTGTCTAAACTCCTTCCAGGCAGCCTGGTTGGTTTCTTCTTCCAGGCAGCTGTTTTGGCCTCAGTCTTTTCAGCTTTTCTCCTCTCAGAGTCTTCTTTGCAGCTCAGCTTCAGTTCCTCTGAGGCACTCTCAGCTTTTGATTCCTGTGGCCAGGAGGGGCCTAGTGAATCTGGCCAGTTTCAGGAACTTCCTGAAGCTATTTTGGATTGTTTACCTTTGTGTTTATGAAGCTTCTCTGCAGGATGGAATGTTTCAGTCTTAGAAGAAGCTGTTACACAACAATTATCTTCACTTAGTCAGGATTTTTTTGTCCCTGGGACTAAAAGCTGGAGCAAAGCAACTTGAAAGGAGGTATGATCAATCATGGTTTCAAAGGGTATGGTTCTTGTGGGGGAAGGTGTGTCTCAACAGCCTACATCATCCTGGGAGAGGAATACAGGAGGAGGCTGAGGCAGGATCTAGCCTCCAAGGACATACTCCCCAGCTAGGCACCACTGCTAACCTCTTATCATGTCCCAATGACACCTTCATACTGTGACTCCATCAGGATGAATCTATTTTGTTATGTTGTTA
>CABHPR010135153.1:4020-40278 GCA_902168415.1 Peromyscus melanophrys
CACACACACACACACACACACACACACACACACACACACACACACGCGTGCACACGCACATCAATTCCACTAGTCTAGCTTAGGGAACCAATGCGCTTATGGAGGTTGCTTACAGGAATATGGGTGAGGAGGAGTCACTCACAGGAGCGTGAGGGACTCGAGCAGTTGCATAATTGAAAAACACCCTCTACCCCACCAGCACAGGTGAGGACTCCACAGAAGCTGTGTGGCTGGGGTTCCCTGAATCTTGCTGGCAACTCTACCCAAGAGTATCCTCTTTCTAGCCATTGCTCACTGCTTATATAATCTTGGGGAGAGAGCTCCGTAGGTCTTGTAACTTTGGTGAACTTCCACGGTCTTCCAGGTTTTGTAAACTTTCTGAATGTTGTGAACCCCTTTCCTCTCTCCAGGATGGAATGTCTTCAAGCTGGAGGGACCACTCAGCAGATACCCTCTGCCCTGTTATGATGCTGGAAGACCAGACGCTAGTGTGTTCATCCAGACTTGCCAGCCTCCAAAACTGTGAGCAACAGCTACTCTTTCTCTTTATAAATAACCCAGCTGTGGTTTCTGTTGATATGATTTCCCCGTTGACAAGGCTCTCTTGTGACAGACAGGCATTTTTTTTTCCCCTTCCTGCTACCGAGATAACTTCATAAACAGAAATTTCCTTCCTAGATGTAAATCTCTCTTATGAAATGAAAAATTCTGCTCCATTTTCAGAGTCCTGTGTCTGCAGTTTCTCAAAAAAAAAATCCATATGCCAAAGTGGAATATTTTGGAATGGCATATTCTGTTTTCCTAGAGACAAAAAAAGTAAATAAACAATCAAAATATGTAAATTGCATAATGTTAGAAAGTGAAGCGAGAGAAGAAAGTGGGTGGTTCTGGGGGGGGGGTGCTTGTATGTTAATCTGAGCTGAAGGGTGATTGACAGGGAAAGCCTCATGACCCAAGCAAGTGCCTGGTAAAAGAACATGCCAACAAAAGTACACAGCCAAGAGCCATGGGTCAGGGAAGCCAGAACCATGGCAGCAGTGTGTGGAAGTGATGAGGCTCACCAGAGCCTGGTTCCATCCAGGAGACAGGACCACGGGACTTTCCAGTCAGTTAGCCAGGAGATAGGAAGATGAGAGTGTGGATGATTCCGATCTTCATGCACTAAGAAGGGTAGGTCAGCGTCACCCCAAACTGATGGTCCCTCCTGCCACAGCTTCTGAATGCTGCAATTGTAGACATACAGCGTTGTTCTTGGCACAGATGTTTTTGTTTGAAGCTACTAATGTCATGCATAATTACGTTTAAGGAAAAAGTAAGTGACGGTGTGGGATCAGGTAGCTGGCCTCCTCTGAGCTGATGTGTGTCGTGTGCAACAGCAGTTTCCAGGCTAGATCTTGTCCTGGGTAACTCCATTTTACCACACAGCATTTAGCTCTGTTGTGAGGGGAAATGCAGAGGGCAGATTCTGCTGCTGCATCTGTTTTGTGAATGTAGACACCACCACCCATTCAGCACCACCCACTAGCAACAGGATGATAACATTCTTACATGTAAAAGTTACCACTTGTAAACCAGACTGAGACCATATGGGTGCATTAAAACTGATGAGGTTGTTTGTGGGGGCTGAGGGTGGGGGATAGCCACCAATTTCCTTGTCTTTCTTTGCCTCCCTAGTGCTGGGATTATGGACATATCCTCATCTCATGATCCAATAAATCTTAATTTACCCTTTTTTTTTTTTTTCAAATAGTACATATTTACTGAGGGGCTTTTCTGTACAAGGCTTAGGTAAGTCTCCAGGGCACAGGAGTGAACAGGATTATAAAACTTTGTCCTGCTTGGAAGCAAGCTGAATGAGAAAGAGTGACATGATGTGATGATGTTTTCTCATGGAGAAGTGGGGCTTCCATGACATATACAAGGGTCCCAGCCCAGTTCAGTATGGGGGTCAGAGTTCTGGGTTGGAAACAGCGTCTAAAGAGCAGGTAAGGCCTGAGAAATAAAATGCTCGGAGCAGAAGGGGTTGTGAACTATATAGGGGACAGGAATGACTATATTTTTCTCTATTTTTATTTATTCTTTGAGAATTTCATACAATATATTTTGATCATATTCTAATTCCTTCCCCCAACTCCTCCTAGAGTCTTCTCTACCTCCCAACCCATCCAACTTCATGTTCTTTCTCTCTTTTAAAAAAACATGGAGTAGGTTTTGCTTTGGCCAACCACTCCTAAGCATGGAGTCTGCCCTGGAATGCTGTTTATATATCCATTGTCACTCCACTGAAGAACACTGATTTTTCCCTGTCCTGGCAGCTAACCATTGAGACTAGCTTCTTGACCAAGGGTGGGACTTCATACTTACCTTTTGACCCAGTTTCCTTCTTGACCAAAAGTTAGAAATGTTCAGCAGACTTACTCCCCGGAGGCCAGAGCTGCCAGAAGTGTTTAAACTAAATGTCTCTGGTTCCACCGTGGCCAGAGGCTGGGGAATTCCAGAAAGGGGGTCTGGTTTTTCCTGAGCTCTTTCCTCCTGAAGGAGTAACAGCTTCCTGGAAACTTCACTGAAGACGTGACTGAAATTGTGAGACACCTTGACACCTGGGAACGGGACTGGACAGCCCCTTCCTCCATCCATTAAAGCCTGATTAACTCCAAGGCAGTGATGCTCAGTTGTGTCTGTCTCCTGGGACCACTCTAGCTGCAAAGGAGCCTGCCTTCTTTCTTCCCAAGTTCCTTGTTAGAAAAGGCTTATGTCTAAAACTCACCCTCTGTGATGTGTGGATTTCACTCTTCCAGTTCAGAGGAAAAGAACCCAAAAGACCACCAACTCAGGGAAAGATTCCTGTAACTGTGGATATCTGGCACTCTTGCTTCTGAGCCAAGCTAATCCAAAAACTAGTAAGGGCACCATTGCTCTGATACAGGGTCAAAGTGATCACACACGTTTTGGGCACAAGCGACCGTGTATGTTCAGGATCACAATCAATCAGTTTGAGGCGCAGGAATCTTTACTGGTTTTATAATGAGGTTCTGAGACGTTTTGTGCTCTTGAACAATAATGTATGCCTTATGCTGAATTTCTACTTATCTTTCCTCTAGAACAAAAGTACAAATGTAATCACCTTCAATGACTCTTTTGTCACGTGAAAATCAATAATGTCTTTCTAGGTGCAAAATGAGCAGAAATATTGTCACCATTGTCCATTGAATGCTTGTCCAGACAATGCTTTCTGTTGTACCAGGAATGTGCTGGAGTTTAACTTGTCTTTTTGCAGTTTGTCTTCATTTCTCTTGTAAAAAGTTGAGGGAGTAGTTTACAGGCCAAATGTGTTTTCATTGAAGACATCATTTTCTGAAGTCTTCCTTGCATGATACATACAAAAGACTCACTTTTGGAGTATTATCACTCTGGCTCAAGGAAAAAAAATGCATGGGCCACAAATTCATCAGCTTTTGGCTAAATGTGTACAGAATTTAGAAGAGGCATCTAGACATACATTTCTTCTAGATGAACCTATTCCTTTTCTCAAAGGGTCTAGATTCAAGAGATCAAAATGTTAGGGGCATTCGAAGCAAAAACTCTTTCTGGAACCTTCCTCGTAGCAAGGTTTTAGGCATGGGCATCTTTGCTTTCTTGTTCCTTTGCCTCTAATGTGGTTTGTTTCAAGTACATATGGCCCCTGTAAAATCCCTTCTCTCCTCCCAGGCGGTTCTCAAAACTCCCATAATGAATCAGAAATCACTGAGTTCTTGCAGATGTTTTCTGTTGTGTAAATCTAGTAATTTCTAGTTTTATCAGAATTTGTATTATTGACCAGCCTGCAAGGCCAGTCTTCTTGTACTTTTGACATAAAGAAAATGTAGCACACTCTCTGAGGCTGGTACCTTCACAGGCTGTGTTCATGGTTTTCTTCAAGCCAGGGCAGTAGGCTGTAAGTTTCAATCTAATGCGTTTGCCCAAAGCCACAGTGACGTGTAATAACTGCTTCTGTTCTGTGTTTTTGAGTCACTTCTTACTGTGTCATCCTTCAGTGACTTTCCTCTGGTTCATCAGGAGGCTAGTTTTTGGAGACAGGGTCTTGTCAATTGCTCAGGCTGGTCCTGAATTCCGCAATTTTCCTGCCTCAGGCTCCCGAGTAGCTGGGATTGCAGGCTTGTACCACAAGGCACGGCTTTTAGAGAAGCTTTTCAAAGAGATTAAAGTTTCTAAACACCTTTTGAGACAAGGTCTAAGGTAGCCCAGGCTGGACTTCATTTCTGATTCTGCTCTATTTAGAGAGAAGTGCTGTGAGCGAGCCCTTGGGAATTACCGTAGCGATTGTGAACTTGAAATTTGCCCTGAGTCTCGCTGTATTGTGGTAACTTCTTCTCCAGTTCCCCAGTCATATTCGATACTTACTTATCTGCTTAATAGGTAGTCTATATGTTCAAATAAATAATAATTTATTGGATACTTACCATTCCAAGACCTTTATCTGCATTACCTCCTCAAGTGGGAAACAAAGCATCTGAAACCCATGACTTCTGCATTTTAACTTTCGAATTCAAATAAAGGCTTAAAAACTTATTGCTTGAAGTTCTTCAGAAGTCACATTGTCGTCAAGTTAAGAACAAACGTGTGACCTTCTGAAAGAGGAGCCAACACTATGGTTCCTGTCTGTCCATCCACTGAGTGACAAGATAACCAGGCTGGAAAGCAGGGCAGTCAGCAAATGGGCATCCATGAAAGGGGTGGGGGAGGCCATTAACAAAGGGGGACACAATGCTGAAACAGAGATGGGATTAATAGAAAACCCCCTGCAATATGCCTCTTGTTTTTTTTTAAAGACTTGTTTGTTTGTTTTAATTCAATTTGAGACAAAAAAAAAATCAAGAGCTGGAGAGATGGCTCAGTGGTTAAGAGCACTGGCTGCTCTTCCAGAGAATGTGGGTTCAATTCCCAGCACCAACACGGCAGCTTACAACTGTCTATATCTTTAGTTCTAGGGGATCTGACACCTTCACACCAATGCACATAAAATAAAATTAAATAAATTTTTAAAAAATTAAATGACTCTAGCTGGTGATGTGGCTCAGTTTCAGAGTTTTTACAGGATGCCTTAGATCTGGTTCCTAATATGGAGTAAACCAAGTGTAGTGGTGTTCACCTGTAACACCTGGTGGAGGTGGAAAGATCAAGGGTTCAAGGTAATCCTCAGCTACCTGGGGAGTCCGAGGCCACTCTAGGCTGGAGAACCTATCTTTACAAAAACAAGATACATATTGCATTTGGGATGGAAAAGTTCTCTCCCGATGACTTCTGCAAATGTCACCCTGCCTACTAATGAGACGATCATAGTTTTTCTCTCTGACTGTCCTGAAACACTAGTTCCTAACCACCCAGGATTTGGATCTGTGTGGCATGCAGAGTGTGCAGCCCATTCGTTCTTTTGCACCAATACTGGCTCTCTTGGTAAACAAATGGAATTGAGGATACGAATTCTGGTTTATTATTATTTTTTTCTGTGTAGTGTGTAGCAGAGCATCACACACAGGAGGTCACCTCATTGATTATAGCACAAATCTCTGCTGTCCGCATAGATTGGGTTTGCCTTCTCTTTCCCTAGTTAACCCTAAATTAATGGATTTCCCAGATACAAGGGGGAGATATGGGCACAAATTATCTGAGTATTTGTGGTGAATAGGGGCTTTTTTTTTCTTTTCATGGAGACTGTATACTCCCCAGCAAACCAATCTCATAGCTCTGCCAGATCCAAATGTGCGTTCTCAATGTAGCTCAGGGGTAGAACAATCACTTAGTATGAAGGAAGCCTTGGGTTCAGTCTCCGGTTCAGCAAAAGAACAACAAGAAAATGAGCATCCATCCTACTAAGTGAAATGGATGGCGTGTCAGCTAGCGGAGAGAAAAATAAGGCAGGGAGGGGCAAGGATGAAAGGTGAGCATGGTACACTTTTACCTGAGGAGAGGGGGACATTTAAGCAAGTGCGTGGGCTGTTGAGGAGGGTGTCGTGAAGATATGGAAGAAGAGTCCTCAAATCACGGAAGCAACCAGGACAAAGGTCTCGGAGTAGAATAGCAAGCAGGCCCGTGTGGCTGAAGAAGAGATGATCTGTGTCATGAACTTCCTAGCTCCCTTCAGGCCAGCCCTCTCCTCTCCAAGGGTAGAGATGAGATCACCCGGATCACTTGTAGGATCGGGACGGTAAAGTGAAATAGAAGGTAAGGAACCTGGCACAGGCTAGAGATTTCCCAAAGCACAAAGGATGTACTCCAGCATTACCCCCAACTCTACGCCTTCTTCCTGTACATGGAGGAATGGCGCCTGCAGTGCGGGGTTTCTTGGGAAGAATAAATATGATCTTCTACAGGAAGCACTTAGCTCAGAGGCTCACACAAGGTAGACCCATGACCAAGGTCCTTCTCATTATCTCCAGACTCCTGGATGATGAGTTCATGAGTGTAGGAATAGGTAAGGCTGGGAGAGAAGCTCTGAGTCATCCATAAAGAGGGCTAAAGGAAAAATAGCAACTGGCTTCAATGTCCCAAAGAGCCAAGGCGTAGGAATGGGGACCTGACAATTAGAAAGAAGGGAAGGTCAGTCCCCTCGTGGTTTACTCAAGGCCAGGGAGTCTTGGTGAACCACCTGACTTACCTGGAGGTGTTGGAATGGACAGGACCTCAGGGAAGGGGGAAAATGAGGTGAACTCGAGGCTTCAAGGGAAGGGAGAAAATATACCTGGTGGATATCACAGAGCTGAGCAAATAGAATCGTAGTTGACTGGGCCACAGATGGGCATGACTTCTCAGGCTAGAATGGAAAGAAGAGAGAGAGATTAATTTTGTATGTCAAGGAAATGTCCATATATGTGCAAACTGGTAACTGTTAGGTGGGAGTACAGTGGAGACCATTTGCACAGGAGCGAAAGTAGAGAGAATTCAAAAATGACATTTCGGAGGGAGGGTACCAAAGGCAATTACATCTGAAGCAATAAATAGCAGCTGCTCCTGAACCAGACAACACATGCTGGCCAAGCTACCTAGAACATTCCTAAATTCCATGTTTAACTAAGGGCCAGGCATCAGCTCAATCCTTGGAAGTCGAGAGTACCTTCTAGGCCCAATGGTTCTCAACCTTCCTAATGCTGTGACCCTGTAATACAGTTCCTCATGTTGTGGTGGCCTCCAACCATGAAATCATTTTGTTGCTACTTCATAACTGTAATTTTGCTACTGTTATGAATCATGATGTAAAAAAATCTGTGTTTTCTGATGGTTTTAGGTGGCCCCTGTGAAGGGGTTGCAACCCACAGGTTGAGAACCAGTTTTCTAGGCCCGGTGGTTCACCCTAAAACCTCAGCACTAGGGGGCCTGGTGCCAAGAGGATCAGCAGTTCAAGATCAGCATGAGCTGGTGAGTCTCTGTCAGGTAATGGAGTGGGGAATAAAATTCAGACAATCGTGGTGTGACTGTCATAGATCGGCAAAGTAAACAGTTCTGGTTCAGAGGTGGTGTGCAACCTTGGGTAAATCAGCCTTAGTAAGCCTTGGTGATTTCCTTGCAAGTAAAATAAGGATGATAAATACATTTCCCGAAAGAACAAATAGATTAATTGAGTAGTATTTCTCTCTCTCTCTCTCCCTCTCCCTCTCCCTCCCTCCCTCTCTCTCTCTCCCCCTCTCTCTCTTTCTCTGACTTTTGAGTCATGGTTTTATGTAGCCCACGCTAGCCTCAAACTCACTGTATAGCTGAGGATAACTTCAAACTCCTGATCTTCCTGACTCTGACTCCATCTCCCAAGTGCTAGGATTATGTGTATGCACCACCATGAGCACTGGCTCATGCCGTGCTGGGGACTGAGTCCCAGGCTTCACACAGGCTGAGTGGGTGCTTTCTCAACAGCGCTGCATCCCCAGCCCCGAAGAAGGCTACTGAAAGCCATTAAGCATTTTTTTCTAGGATGTCATCTTCCACCACAGTAGCAGTGACAAGGGAGGCTGTTATTTGGGATTTAACCTTAACTAAAAAGGAGGGACCCGTGAACGGAGCTGAGAGGTTCAGAAGAAAGCAGAGGAGAACAAAGAAATAACTACTTTGCTGTGTGCAAGGTGTGAAGGCTGGATCAGAATGTTCTAGTCCATGCTTGAAGAATTCTGCCCCCCCTCCAGCACAATTTGACAAGAACATTGTTGTCCCACTTCTAACCAGACCACCCAGAAAGCGGTGCTTTTCACACCTCTTTAAACATTCCTTTCCTTCTGTCTCTCTGACGTTTCTGTGCAAACATTCACTGAGCCCTAACTCTGCTTCCCTCTGAGCGAGCAGGTCTGGAAGGGCTCAAAGTCAGACTCGGGAGCCCCTCCATTCCCTTACTCTGCTACCAAGCCCACAGCCGTGCCTCTCCGTCTCCACCCCTCCTGTTCCTCTTCTTGACTTTCTTTCTCTTTCTTTTCCTCATGCACACTCATTCCAAACACAATTGAAAGATCACGAGGCCATGCAATCTCTCTGCCACCCCCTTCTGTACACTCACTTGGGACAAACCCAGTATCTGCTTTTGACTCTGTTGCCAATGCAGAATGCTGATTGTGTCCCAGGCTGCCACGTGCCCAGCTCTAGGTAATGGTCAGACACACCAAATCATTATAAACCTGCCCCTTACCCCAGCCTCTCTGCTAGAGATGAGGTAGTAGACATCACATGTGCCCATCATGCCCCATCTGGAAGTTAAATATGACCATGCAATTTGCTTTGGCTAATGAAATATGAGCTGATTTCTGTCTGTTATTTTCTTTCTTTCTTTCTTTTCTTCTTTCTTTCTTTCTTTCTTTCTTTCTTTCTTTCTTTTTCTTTTAAAGATTCATTTATTTATTATGTACACAGTGTTCTGTCTTCATGCATGCCTGCACACCAGAAGAGGGCAGGAGATCTCATTACGGATGGTTGTGAGCCACCATATGGTGGCTGGGAATTGAACTCAGGACCTCTGGAGGAGCAGTCAATGCTCTTAACTGCTGAGCCATCTCTCCAGCCCTCCATCTGTTATTTTTTCTTTAATAGAGGCATGCAAAAATTAGTCCTTTCTGGGGAGCTGGAGAGATGGCTCAGCAGTTAAGAGCACTGACTGCTCTTCCAGAGGCCCCGGGTTCAATCCCCAGCACTCACAACTGTCTGTAATGACAAGATCTGACACCCTCACACAGACATACATGCAGACAAAACACCAATGCACATAAAATAAAAAATAAATAAAAAATTTAAAAACTGTTTTTAAAAAATCAATCCTTTCTCCCTTCTAGGCTCACCTTCCTTTTCCCAAGCAGAATAACTCCGCCCCTACCCCATTTCTGGTTGTTAATAGTGCATAACTAACATTTAGTGGCTAACATGGCCACCATCTCATGGTTCTATGTGTTAGTGGGACTTAATAGGGAGGTCTTCTGACGATCTCTTGGGGGTGGGATTCTCTCATGGAGGTGTGATCAGACCGTGGTTTGAGTCTGTCTGTACCATTACAAAATACTAGACTAGATACTGCATGGAGAATTTCTTTTCTCAGCGGTCTAGAGGCAAGGATGTTTAAGATCAAGCAGTGTCCAGTACAGGCTCCATTTCTGCTGCCAGGATGGTGCCTGACTACACGTTCTTAGGAGGGGAGGAACTCTATATGCTTGTGTTGCAAAAGAAGGGTGGAAGAGCTGGGTGCTGTGAGAAGGATTTAAAGGGCCCAGCCTCATTCATAAAGGGAGGAGCCCTCAAGACCTAAGTGCCTTTTTAAGGCCTCACTTATTACCATCTCCCTGGCCACTTGGATTTCAGAGGGGACACATCCAAGCCATAGCAGGATGCAACGTAACCTTACGTACCGTGTGTGCTCTGACTGTTCCACCGTCGACCCATCCACCTCTCTCTAACCCTCCTCAGGTCTCTATTTTCTGAGACAGGCGGTTCTGAAATCAGGCCGGTGAATGACCCTACAGTGCTTGCGTTCTAAGTTTCAGGTAGAAGGCAGAATCATGCATTTCTCATTGTACAAAAGCTAGAAACGGCCATGCTCACTGTGAAAGGCAAACTGAAAAGGGCTGGAAGCTCGGTGTCTTTGGTCACAGGCAAGCTGTTCAAGGAAAAGCTGTGGAAGGAAATTGAAAGTGAACAAGTAAGAAAGCAGAAACCCGGAGGTGAAAGGTCAGGCAGGAAGTAGTGTCATAAGGGCTACAGCACAGACTTCAGAAGATCCAGTCAGCTCGAATGGTCAGCCCTGTCCAGAAAACAACCTTATATGAATGACACTGTGGTGACCGGAGAGAAGGCAAAAACGTCCGGGCTGACCCTTGCTCAGGGCAGTGCTGCTGATCACCTGAAGTTGAAGTCAATGCTCACTAGTGGCTATGCCCAAAGTTCTGGAACCCTTAAGAATGCTGTTATCCTTGCTCTGCCTGTGCTTTCTGAACAGAATGACCGGGTGTGGTGACAGCGTGTCTGGATACAGCCTGGCTTACTGGATATTTCAAGCCCCCCCCCCCTTTTTTTTTTGAGATCTACAAATCAAGAGGAAAGAAAGATTTTTAAAATATATATATATATATATATATTTTAATATTTTTATATATATATATGAGACCATATATATATACTGCTCATTGATAATCTTCCTGGTCATTTAGCAGAGTGGAGCTGCATGGTGAGATTAATGTTTCTTTGTCTGGAAATACAATATCCATCCTGCAGGCCACAGATGGAGGAATGTTTTCAACGTTTCAGCTCTACTATTTAAGGACTATATTCTGTAAGGGATAACGGCCGTGGAAGGGATTCTTCTGGTGGATCTGGGGAAATTTAATAGGAAATCTTCAGAGAAGGACCTACCAGTCTAGATGTCCATAAAAACATCCATAATTTGTTGGAGGACGTAGGATGTCCGCATCGACGGGAGTTTGGAAGAAGTCGACTTCAGCCATCGTTCATGACTTTCAGGGGTTTGAGACTCCAGCAGAAGAAGTATCTGAAGATGAGAAAAGACAGGCTATCAGGCGGAGATGTCCAGCCTGAAGATGTGGTCAAACTGCGCAGTCTCGCGGTAAAATATCAGTGAACGAGGCATTGTCTCTTACAGGGGGATAAGAAAATAGTTTCTTAGGATGGCTGCTCTTGGTTAAAAGGTTGTGAGCACTGTTGAACTGATAACAGTGATCCAGAACATTCTATAAACATGGTGAATAAAACAGAAACAGAGTGCCGGGCGATGGTGGCACACGCCTTTAATCCCAGCACTTGGGAGGCAGAGGCAGGTGGATCTCTATGAGTTTGAGGCCAGCCTGGTCTACAGAGTGAGTTCCAGGACAGGCACCAAAACTATACGAAGAAACCCTGTCTCAAGAAAAAAAAAAAAAGAAGCAGGATTTAGGAGTGCTGACTCTAACCTTGGAATTCCTGGTGTGAGTAAAATGCCACCAACCACGTAGTGTTCCACAGAGGAACCTGCCATCCAAGATCCAGTCAACCAGGTAAACTACTTTGCTATCTTACTCTAAGAAATGGTTGCAGGAGTTCCAACCTTTGCTACCTGTCACGTGACGTAGTCATCGGCCCTCAACATCAAGGCAAAGCCCTTAACTACCAACAAATAACCCAAAGACATCAGAGGCCCAAACGATCTTTAGCAATTGTCTTTGTAGATTCTTTTCTCTAATCTTTTAAAATGGCATTCCTTTATTTATTTTGTGTGTTTGCAAGCACATATAAGGGTGTAGAGGTCAGAGGACAACTTGTGGGTATTGGTCCTCTTCTGTCCTAGGGGGTGAACTCAAGTGTCAGGCTTGGTGGCAAGTGCCTCTACCCACTGAGCCATCCCACAGCCTGATCCTTAGCATTTTTTAAGTGATAAAATATTTTTGATTAAGGGCTATGCATTACTTTACACATTATACTCTATACATATTATAACCATAACTTTACCAGGCACTTGGAAGCCAGCACACTTACGTGGCTCACTTTATTGCAGTGGTCTAGAACTGAGTAGAACAGAGAAAGAGACATTTACAGGTAGAGGTTTCCTTCGTAGAAATACATTTTCCTGACAAGAAGAACCTGCTACCTTTCCTTTAGAAGTTTCCCCTGTGTTAACGATGAACACATGGAATTAGTGACCAAGTTTCCCCCAGGATGTGTGACAACTGGCAAAGGAGGTGAGCCTAAGCCAGGTCACAGGCTCAGGGAGGCCATGCTCACCCAGCCGAGCAGACACAGTTATAGACTTCCCGGCTGCTGCCCGCAGGATGCGTAGATGAGCAGACGCAGCACCCTCACACATCCCGGTGGGTACCAAGCTGCCACACTGAAGGACAGAGTGGACAGCTGTCATGAGGGACACAGGACACACACCTTCCCAGTGCCACTGAGACACAACCTTCCCATGCTTAGACCCCAGGTGGGGAGAAAGGGGAGGAAGAGAAACCCAGCTCCCCTAGGGAGTCAACTTTTAAATGAGAATCGTTAGTTGGCACCAAGTACTTTAACCCAAATATTTTAAGCATTGATTATAAAAGAATATGTTTTCTCCTCTCCCCACAAATTGGTTGCTGTGGGAGTTCACGAGGGACAAGCGCGTTATTGAAAAAGAGAGAGAAAAGTCCCTTTCTCTGTAAATTTTTAAAGCTTATGTTCAATTGTTAAGCTATTGTTCAATTTCCTCACACATTTCTCAAAAGGAAAAAGAAAAAAGAAAAAAAAAGAAATGGGTTTCCTAGGGAGAAGAAGAATGCAGCTCCTCCAAGGTGCAGAAGAATGTAATTAAGTTTTGTTTTTTTTAAATCCAATTATTCCTTCTAAATGGCCCTGTTCTCTTTGCTTTATTTAGAAAAGCCCAGAAATGGGCGGGCAAGATGGCTCAGCTGGAAAAGGTGCTTACTGCCAAGGCCAACAACTTGCGTTCAATACCTGAAACCCGAGATAGATGGAGAGAGCTGATTCCATAAGTTGTCTTCTGACTACCGAATACACACTGTGATATGTGAACACACACACACACACACACACACACACACACACACACACACACACACACAATACATGTTTTGTTTTAAAGACTGAGATCTGAGAAAACAGAAAATCCAGGGGTATTACTAAGCAGTTTCTAGCCAGACTCTCAGCAGCTACTGGTTTGAAGTAGGCCATTGGAGCCTATACTGAGCACTCAGTGTGGAGTGGTCAGGGTCACGGCACCACTGCTCTATTCCGTAACCTCCCCTAGGTTCCCATCTGTCTGTATCTCAGATAACGGTCCTGCTGAATTCCAAAAATATAACATTCTTCCTCTTTCTACTTCAGTAAAGTGGGAGCTTTTCAAGTACTTCTAGTAAGGAACTAAGAAATACTTAAAACAGCAAAGTCAAGGACTTCTCAAGCAGAGGTTCTTGACAGTTATGTCGAGGGGGAAATCCATAGGCGAGGATTGCCTCTGGTGGAAAGATTTTAGGGTGTTTGGCTGTGTGTTGGCTTTCTTCCTTCTCATTCTGCCAGGGGACTCTTGTCCCAGATTTAGAAATAGCTCTTCTCCCAGGCATGGTGGCACACGTGTATAATCCCCGCACTCCAGGAGGCTGAGGCAAGAGGGAAGCCAGCTTGGGCTGCAGAACAAGACTGTGCCTCAAGAGAGAGGAGGGGGAGGGAGGAAGGGGGTGACCAGCGTGTGTCTTTCATTAAGTCGTGGTGTCTTTTCAGCCAGGGAGTACTTTTGCCAACCCCCACCCTCCCGCCAGGACACAGCAATAATAGCTGGAGACATTAAATTGTCTCAACAGAGGGAGGGTGGTGTTACAAGGATGCCAAGTATCATCAGAGCAGGGACAGGGAGGGACAGCGTCTCCCCTGGAGCCTGCAGAGACAGTTCTGACTGGAGATGCTTTTTTAGTGAGATTCATTTTGGACTCCTGGTTTCCTGTAAAGGAATAATTTTATGGCTGTTTGATTTTGTTTTGTTGGCTTTGTTTAAGAGAGCACCTTGCTGTAGTCCAAACCAGCCTGGAATGTGAGCTCTCCCCGCCTCTGCCTCTTACATACTCAGATTACAGGTTTGAATCATCTCACCCACCAATTTTTAAATGTTTTAAATCAGCAGCTCCGCACCAGGAGTGGTGCCTAATACCTGTCATCCTGGCATTCAGAACTCTGACGCAGGAGGATCCTTTGAATTCAAGCCCAGCCTGAGCTATGTAGTGAATTCTAGGCCAACTAAGGCTATAGTGTGAAACCCTGTTACCAAAACTCTAAAATCAATATCATAAAAGAAGATACCAAGTCTATGGACAGTTGTTAGGAAATTAGCGTAAGGGCTAAAGTAACTTAGCTTTGTTTCTATTCAGCCTGGATAGCCCTTCCTAAATCTCGGTGAATCTGCTCCCCTTGACTCTTGAGTTGTGAAGATCTGCTGTCCTGTAACCAGTGGCTGGTTGGGATTTCCTAGTCTAGAGTTCAGCTTTCTTTGTGACTCTGTCTACTGTGTTTTGCTCTCGTCTTCTGTCTCTATTCCGTGCTTCAGAATCAACACTTACTGTCTTGGAGGACTCCACCTTCCTGCGTCTCTCTCCCTTACCCTATTGCTTGTTCTTGTTCTTAAGAGATGAGGACAGTACCTAGCCTCTCCTGTCCCTGCTGGCCACTTTCTTTCCTCAGCAGAGTGGATGTGGAAGGCTGCTGGCTCGGGTGTTTGAAGCCACCCCCACACCCTAAAGCTCTCTCTCAGCTACCAGATGATAGCTCAGCCCAACCTGGTGTCATTCACAAAGGCATCCTGGTAATGTCCATGAATCCACTATGAAAGTGAGAAGGTAGGATAGAGGAGGGAAAAAAATGGAGAAGGTTGTTTCATGACTGGAATTTTTAAAAATCAAGGAATAGGAAATAAAGTAGGTTGTGTGATGCATTTAAGATAATCAGTGCTGACAACAGGAACGCAGAGCAACTCTATCAAGAAAGTCTTGTGAAGTCTTTTTCCATAAATTCCTCCTGCTGCTTCAGGAAAAAAATGACATAGAGAAAATCGGGAGATCTGCCAAGAATAGACACAGAACCCCATTCAGAATCATAATGCAGGGTGTGATGCCAATATAGATATATATAGATACGTAATATTGCACAGCTATATACATAATATAGATATATACGTACATGTTATATATAGTTGGTCTCAGCCCCTAGTTCCTAACAGAGAGCCCCTAAAACTCTTTACTTCCTGAGTGATAACGATGCTGGGAGCATCTTGTGTTCTGATATTTGATCTCTACTTCTGACTCCTGATTTCCAGTTCCTAAATCTCTTGGGACTTCCTGGGTGGTAGGAACCCCATTAGTTCTAATGACATGACCCTTGGTGGGCTCCTTGATAGCTTGAGCATGGGGGCGGTTGACCAGAAGGACCAAGCGTGGTTAGAAGCAGCTTGGACTCTTCAGCCAGATACCTGCCTCTCCCTTTGGGACAATGATAGGGGTTGGAGCATGATAATACCTACATGATGGTGACACCATAAAAACTCGCAAAAGATGGGTCCAGAGTTTCTGGGTTGCTGGTCACATCCATCTGCCAAGAGGGTGATGGACCCTAACGCCAAAGGGATGGAAGCCTCTATTCTTAGAATCTTTTTTAAACCTTCCTTTATGTCCTTCTTGACCTAGTTATTTATCTGCATCTTTTATTATGTCATTTTGTTTTATTTGTGGTTTTGAGACAAAGTCTCACTGTATCGCCCTGTCTGACCTAGGACTTCCTATTTAGACAAAGCTGGCCTTGAACTCACAGAGGGCCTCCTGCCTTTGCCTCCTGGGTTGCTGAGATTAAAGCCATATGCTGCCATGCCTGGCTATTATGTCCTTTATAACATGGCAGTAGATACAATAATTCATTCCGTCAACAGTAATGGTGAATTATCTAGTAAGAGGAAAGGGTCTCTCTGATGGATAGCCAGCTGATCCAGAGATACACGTGACGATTTGGAACCTTTGACACCAGAAGTGAAAGGCAATTGCATGGGACTGAGCAGTAAGCCTGTGGGGTCTGCAGAAGTCTGGGTGACAAATACATTGCAAGATGTGCAACTGTGAGAGCTGGCAAATGGGCTGGTGTTAGGAAAACCATCCTTTCCCTGGGAGAAAACCAGGTTCATTAGGGAGTTTAAAAGGATATTGTTACAAATGTCACCTACCCACTCTTTAACATGGCCCTAGGGAACAGTGACCATGTAACTTTGGTGCACAGTTTTTACATGTTCTTGTTGGTTTGAGATTGAGTCTCAGCTTGTAGCTCAGGGCAGGCCTCGGACTCTCAACCTCCTTCCTCAGCCCTTTGAGTGTAAGGATCACAGGCAGGTGCTACCAGGTCCTGCTTAAGTTTGTTGTTTCTGTCTTGTTTTGCATTTAAGGAATATACAACACACACACACATACACACACTTCTGTGTGTTTAGGGGTGAGGGTTGCCCAGGGCCTTGTGCATGCTAGGCAAGTGCTCTACCATGGACGCTATACCCCACTACCTTAAAGAATATGTTAAAGCCACAGATAACCCTGAAAAATCTTATTCTCATACTTTGACCTTCATCCCACCTTTCAACTTTGTATCTTTCACAATATCATGGTTTGCATGTAAAAACTCGAGGAGATTCAAGATACTGGGGACCTAGAAGTACCCAAGCAACTCACATTAAAAAGGAGAGACCCTCAGAACCAGGAAGTGTATTTTTTGCTTCCTCCCTGGGAGGAAGGCTGCGAGGAGCTTTGAGCAGCATGGCGGCATCCAGTGAGACCCTTTGAGTCGGGCGTAGATTTCATGTATTTTTGTCTGAGACCCAGGAGCGGTGGTGGTGGTGGTGGGGGGGGGGGTTGCTGCACCCTGCATGGCTCATCTTGTTCTGTGTTTCAGGCTCATTCCCGGATTTCAGACTAGCACCGGGCGGGTGAAACCCGGAGGAGAAAGAAAACAGCCTCCATCATTCTGCTAAGACTCCAGCTTCCCTCCCCACTCTCAAAACACGCGCCTTTGTGACCAGGCTTCAGAAGCGCCGAGGGGAAGACCCTGCAGTCCTGGTCACATGGTCACGTTGGCACTCTTGGTGGGACATGTCTGAGTGGAAGTGACAGTTCCCCTTCAGGGATTATCTTTGATTGACACAAAGTCTAAGCTGGACAGAGGGAGTCAGGGGCATGAGAACTCCGATTCTCCCAGCAATGGGGGTTGACATTACCGTGAGGACATGTCAGCGAAGCCCCCCCCCCCCCCCCCCCCCCCCCCAACCCCTACCCCCCCACCCCCCCACCCCCGGCATACTAAAGGAAGCAGCAGGGTGGGTGCTGTGTGCTCAGGTCTTTCTGCCTGAAATACTTAAGATGGGGCCTGCTTCCCGTGTTGACTTTGTTATCTCCTGCATCTGGGACAAACCTCAAGCAAGGCTCTGAGGTCTCTAGGAAATGCCACCAAGTCTCTAAGGGTCCATAGCCACAGCACACCGCTTCTTTATTCCTTTCTCACTCATGACAGAGTTTCTTGAACTCAGCAGTGTGACCTCCATTTCCTAGGCTTGCCTGAGCCTGAGGTCAAAGGGAGCCAAGGGGCTAGAAAGGTGGCCCAGCTGCCACACGGCCCTGAGTCAGGTGCCCTATATCACAGCCACAGAAAACCAGCACAGCTGCCATATCGCCGTGTGCCTGTCAGGACTTTACCTCTTTCACAGCCCAGTCTTCCATTGTTCTGAGGCGAGGAAATGGCAAGCTTTGCCCTTCTCAGAGGCACTGTGGTGACCTGTGACGAACAAGGATCTAGGGCCTCTTGGCTTTGCACATAGGTAGGTGCAGGACAGAGGTGAACAGGCAAGTAAGGAATAAAAAATTGGGGAGGGGGTGGGGGAGGGTGGAATTTAAAACTGGAGGGATGAACTATGCTGCAGATCCCTGGCTTCTCCATGCAGTGAAGTGGTCCCTGGTGAAAGGGGATGGTGGGGTGCGGTGTGAGGGGTTCTGGAAGGGTATGAAGAGGGACCGCCTGAGACACCAGTTCCAGTTTTTGTTATATGCCAAGATGTTGATGATAACTCAACTTTGCCCAACGAAAGTTGAAACACGAAGCAGGCTACTCAGTCTATCAGTAAAGAAATCAACATGTTCTTCCATCTCAAAGTTCTGACGTCATACACCATCATCTGCGGTGTGATAGTGAACGATAATAGAATCAACTGTCAGATCACAAATAGTGGGTTCAAGGATGAATGAATGGACCAAGTAGGCGGATAGGCCTATTATAACTGAGAATTCCATTTGATTAAGAGGAAGAAAATTTAGGAAACAAAAAAAAATATCAAAGAGGAAAGACTGCTTTGAAAGGGAAGGGGGGCAGCAGAAAATTTGGTACAGGCTGCTTTTAAAAATAAATTGAAATAATGTGCATAATGATACAAGGTGAAAGAAAATCTGGTTCTCACCCTAATCCTACTTGTAAATTTAATTGATGGAGTAGACAAACAACAATCCCCCCCCCCCAAAAAAAAAAAAAAAGCCTAGTGTAGTGGCTGCTAGTGTATGTATATGTATATGGTATCTTTGTGAGGGATATGTATGATGTGTGTGCATAGTGTTTGGTATGTATAGGTATATAGTATGTTTGACTGTGTGTGTGTGTGTGTGTGTGTGTGTGTGTGTGTGTGTGTGTGTGTATACTTTAAAAAAAATAGTCCTCCTGCCCAGGCAGGAACCCAGGACAATAAACCAGAATCCCTCAGAAGTGGGACATGATGTTTTTGAGGTACCTCAAGAGATTCCAAATGCACCACGGAGGCTGAGAATTCCCTGGTCAAAACCTCACCTTAGCCATCTCCTCTCTTAGACACATCTCTTTCTCCTACACAAGAACACAGCAGATTGTACTGTTGGTGTCTGCGTTTCATGCCTTTTTAACCTCCAGTGCTCCATAGGTGCTCTGAGGAGAGTTTTTCCAGAGAAGGGTGGCCACCGCTTTCAAGACCATGTATTCCCGCAGCACATACAGAGATGACGTGACTTGTTTAATTGCATTACACAGCTCTGAGTCACCTGGCCCCTTGCCAGTTGAAAAGTTCCAGAAACCGGCTGTTTCAGATCCTCACCCAGTAGACATTTTTATCTTGGGAGCTGGGATCAAGGATGCGGCTGAGGCTGACAGAATTAGCTCAGGGCTTCTCTTCGGGAAGGTGTTGCCACTCGGCACTTACATAACGGTACAGCTGTGCAAGCCTGCCACAGAACATGCTCCCAACATTATTTCTGTTTCTTTCCATCACTTTAAATTCTACCCAGTGAAGACAAACTTCTTTTGTCAATAAAAAAAGAAAAGTCTTGGGCTGCTCTCAGTGTCAATTACTTCTAGCTGTGAGGCGGTATTATTTTTAGACGCTTAACATTTTCAGTCCCATAATAATGAAAAAATCCAAATTTGGAGACAGGGCCCTTGTTTCCTGCTCTTCTCTTGATCTGGGATGAATGGATTATATGAGGGAAGACAATAGTTTCCTCAGCCCTTCTAGGTTTCATGGTTGGTCTAAGCAGTACATTTACATATGACAGATCAATAAAAGAAAAGCAATTTTAATTAAATACATGGTCCTGGAGCCATTGGGATCAGAATGTAGGCATCAATAGCCTAACCAGCCAAGCTTGGATACCTATCCTCACCGGGCCAAAGAACAGATAAATAATGGTAAGAAAGGAAAGAAAGGAGAGTCATTCAGTGCAGCCACATTGAAATTAGGGACAAAAAGGTCAAGTAACACCATGCCCTGTCCATCCTGACATACAATTTAGGTTTAAATAGAGGGCAAGAGGGGACAAGTTGTCAGAACTCTGAAATATCCTCCTGGGGGTCAGATCTCCTCTGGCTGGTCCCAGAGCGACAGGCTTTTCTTTCTCCCAGCATGGGACTTCTGGGAAAATTCCAACATCTTGGGATCCTTGTCTTGATAGTCTGATAGCTGAAGGGAAGGGCATACACATCTCCTTGGAACATCTTCATTCCCACCAAGAGCACGCGTGCACGCGGGGGTCCCACAAATGTATGGAATACAAGGAAGGAGCCAGTTGTAGTGAAATGTGTGCACCATCCTTAGCTAAAGAAAGGGCTAGTGGTTTGGGATTCTGAGGTGGTTGGCAGAGATGAACTGTGGAAAGGGGAGGAAAAAATGTGTTATAAGGGACTGGAGAGATGGCTCAGAGGTTAGGAGCACTGATTGCTCTTCCAGAGGACCTGGGTTCAATTTCCAGCACCCACATGGTGGCTCACAACCGTCTGTAACTCCAGTTCCAGGGGACCCAACACCCATGGTAAAACACCAATGAAAAATTAAAAAAAAAAAAGTCTTTTGCCAGGCGGTGGTGGTGTACGCCTTTAATCCCAGCACTCGGGAAGCAGAGGTAGGCAGATCTCTGTGAGTTTGAGGCCAGGCTGGTCTACAGCACGAGTTCCAGGACAGCTAGGGCGGTTACACAGAGAAACCCTGTCTGGAAAAACCAAAAAGAAAAAATGTGTTATAAAAAGAAGCTTCCCTTTATTTATTCAGTTGTACATATATAAAAGTCTTTCAGGTGTCAAAAGTTTCCTAGGAATAGCTACATTCCTTTAGTAAGGAAAGTTGCCTTATAAATGTAAAAGTCCTTTAAATGTGAAATTGTATGCTTCATCCTGAGAAGGAGAGACACATCTCTCCCCATGTTGGCTTTGTAGCTTCTTTAAAAACAAACAAACAAACAAACAAACACCAAAAACTGAAGACAAGGAGCTAGAAGGCCCACAGTCTCCTATGAGAGTAACTGTCTAGGGTTAAACGATAATGACAATGTAGTTTTCTATGTCCTATACCCAGCTGGTTTAAAAAATACATTTTTAATTGAAATGGAAATAGAATTACATCACGTCCGCCCTTCTTCCCCTTCCAGCCCCTCCCAGCCACCCCCCATAAACCCCTCCCACGCACCCCCTCAAGTTGATACCTCTTTATCTTGATTATTGTTGTTACATACATACAGATGGGTGTGTGCACAAATATGTGTAAATATAGCCTGTTGAGTCTGTTTTTGTTGTTTGGGGGTTTATGGTTTCTGGGCTGACCACTCTGCATTGGACAACCAATAAGGAGACTCTTCCCAGAGAGAAGCTAATTATCCTTCTTCCAGCAGTCATTAGCTGCCAGTAGCTCTTTGTCTAAGGATTGGAAACCCAGGAAAATTTCCCACATTATCTGTCCACTGATATTGCTATTGTTCATGTTCTTGTCTGTACAGTCATTTCTAAGAGAGACCCTTCACAGCAGATTTCCCGGTGTTCTGGCTCTTACAATCTTTCTGCCTCCTCGGCTGAGATGTTCCTTGAGCCAGAGATGGGGGAGCTGCGATATAGATGTATCTGTTGGGCCTGGGCTCCCCAAGATCTGTTGTGCAATAGTAGATTTCTGGGATGGTCTCTGCTGGCTAGTTTTATGTCAACGTGACACAAGCTAAAGTCATCAGAGAAGAGGGAACCTCAATTAAAATGCCTCTGTAAGGTCAAGCTGTAGGTAAGCCTGTAGGGCACTTTCTTAATTCGTGATTGATAGGAAAAGGCCCAGCCCATGATTGGTGGTACCACCCCTGGGCTGGTGGTCCTGGGGTCTATAAGAAAGCAGGCTGAATAAGCCATGTGGAGCAAGCCAGCTAGCAGCACCCATCCATGACCTCTGCATCAGCTCCTACTTCCAGGTTTCTGTCCTGCTTGAGTTCCTGCCTTGGACTTCCATTAGTGATGAACAGCAATATGGAAGCATAAGCCAAATAAACCTTTTTTTCTTTAATTTGGCTTATGCTTATGCCAAAAGCCCTTTTCTCCCTGAGTTACTTTGGCCATGGTGTTTCATCACAATAATGGTACCCCTAACTAAGACTGTCTCCATTTGCTGTAAAGAAAGCCTTCTTCAATGAGAGGTGGTAGCCATAACTTACCTGTGGGTATAAGGATACGATTTAGAACGTAGCAAGTAATTATGCTGGTCTACTGTGTCGTTAGTAGATTCTTTCTCTAAGGCATGTGACCTCACTAGGCCCAGGAAGCTGGGTAAGTTTCCAGCCCCAGGCATGATCCTCCTCCTGTTGAGTGGGCCTTGAGTCCAGTTAGACTGCTCTTGGTTGCCACTGACCCTGATAACTTTCTACATATCTGCCGTGCTGGTTACTGTGGTGGTTCATAGGTGTTGCCGCTGGGTACGACTGTTCAATTGCTTCCTCACTTGGCAGCTTGCCTGGTATTTTCTAGAACCTTGGAAGCTAGACCTCAGAGAAGAGGCTTTTGGATCAGACCCAGCTTGAAACATCCGAGTCCTGTGTCCTGAGTATGCAGTGTCTTCAACAGTAGAGGTCTACCTTCAACCCCGAGAGGCAGCCAAGAGCTACATTAATAATCTATGTTGTTTAGGGAGTCACTTGGACTACCCTGACCAACCATTCAAAAGGTTTCTTGTGCTTGGTACTGGAGTTTTTATTAGTCTGTGATTCTTTTATTTTTTTTGGTTTTCTGAGACAGGGTTTCTCTAGGTAGCTTTGGAGCCAGTCTTGGAACTAGCTCTGTAGACCAGGCTGGCCTCGAACTTGCAGCGATCTGCCTGCCTCTGCCTCCTGAGTGCTGGGATTAAAGATGTGTGCCACCGCTACCCAGCTGGTCTGTGATTCTTATGGGCAATGTTGTCAGGCCAAGTGGCTTAACTTCAATGTATGTGATGTACATATATATTATATATAGTATATATGGATTATGTATAATTTTAGGTGAATATAAACTAATATGATTCCTTGAGTCTTTCTCAAACAACCTTGATGTGATTTGTCTCTTGTCCCTCCTTCTGTACTGACCTCCTTCCTTTCTCCGCAGTTGGAGCTCCCCCTCCGTTATTCCTTCTGTGGTTACTCTGTGTTTATGTCCAGCTACTCTGACGGCTCTGTCTTAACTCACTTGGTCTCTATGGGTAACTTGGTTTGTGGCTAGTCAAGTACTTGTCCAGAGTCCTACAGTCAGTGATAGATTTCGGTAGAGGCTTTTGTCAAAACCGACAGTTGGTAAACACTGGCAAGAACATTTTAAAGAATTGGGGACCTATAACTGCTCTCTGATCCAGAGTTGAGCCAGACTTGGGAAGGGGCTTTCAGCCAGGCTGGCAAAAAACACAGCTTTGGTGAGTAGAATGAGTGAACGTGTAGTGGTGGTCCCCAAGAGGCGGGGTTCAGGTGAGGAAGATATAAGGACCCTGAGTTTTGTGCCAAACCATGATTGACGTCAGAGAGTTTTGTCACGATGGAGCAAGGTCTCAGCCACATGACTAGCAGTCAGGGGGAGGATCCTGGTCCTAATTGGTAGGGTGGGGCGCTGCTCAGAGCAAGGCAAGACTCAGTTCTGGGAGAAAAGTTAGGCTAGGAGAGCTAACGTCCGAGGATTATACTTGGACTCCATCACATTGCTATTCTTGGGACCTGAAGTCAGAGCTAGTGTAGGAGGTGATGGCTCATTTTGGAGTCACTTGGGCTCTGTAAATTCTTCCTTGCTGAGGTTCTAGAGCTTGTGCGGGGATGGGGAAGGTGGCTGGGAGTGTTGGATACCTTCAAGAGCTTACTTATACAGGGTTTGTCTCAGGCTTGGTCATTGTGCCTGTGTTTGTGTTCCTTGCCCAAGCTTCCTTGGCAGCTATTCTACCCACCTGAAGAGTGTTTTCTGTCCCCTGCAAGCCCACACATAAGGTATTTTAAAATCATGACTTTACCCCTATCTTCTCTACGTCTTTTCTCATATTTATAAATACCAAAGCCGGAACAGAACAAAGGGGTAATTATGATCATTCTTCAGCTTGGCAGCAGGTTAAAAAAAAAAAAAAAAAAAAAGAGTGCAGAATGCTATCAAGTATGGAGAGGTAACAATGGAGCTCGTCAGTTCCTGCTTTCAGCGGGCACCGAGCTTGACAAGAAAGCCCAGTCATACAAAAGGGGAAAAGGAAGTGACAGCTATGGAGACAGATGGTGAGGGACTTGCACCTACAGATCCGACTTGCACTGAAATATCTTTAAAGGTATCCATCTTAGATTACCTTCTGTGGCCTGCAACTTGCCAGTTTCTAGAGCATGGTCCTTTGTGTTAAATCACGAGAAAGGTAAGTCAGTTACTGTGTGAAATGTAAGTACGTAATAACTACCAATATTTTTCATCCCCCTGTGTACCATACCATTGCATATTATCATATCTAATTCTGCAGGGACCCTTAAAGCTAGGCGCTATTGTTACCTCTGCTTGAGTGTGAGATAATTAAGGCTAGGAGAGGAATATTAGTTATCCAGGTAGAGATCACTGGAGAGAAATACAGTCTGACACAGAGCAGCCTTTCCTGACCCAGAATCCAAAGTCCTCTCCAATGGCTCAAGACCTCGGGGTAGAGAAATTGCAAGCGGAGAGCCCATACCTGTTCACCCTATCCTCTTTAGCAAAAGCATTCAGGGTCATAATAATGAAGAATTGGGAACTACCACGTTAGCTGACCCTTTCTTCTGATGGTCCCAGTCAGTAACTTTCCCAAAGGGAACAATGGCACAGGACCCTGCCACAAGTACCCACGTCCACAGCAAGGAGACCTGCAGTCACAGTCTTGATGCTTGCCAAGCAGCCCATGAGCCATTCGGTTGATGGACTCCACGCTAACTACCGTTCTCAGCCCGGTGTGAATACTGACGTTTATTTGTTTCAGTTACTTGTTCATTTAAAAATCAGTTGCGTGGTGGCAGTGCTAAAGGGGACAGGGGGGCACATGGAGCCGTGTGTGCCGCAGATTTTGCCTGGGCATCAGTGCTGAGGACAGACCATCAGGACTGTCCCAGCTGCATGTCTTTGGAGACGAACACTACCCCAAACGTGACTAAGCACACGCTCAAGAGACTCCTTGCAGCAGTGACGTCTTTGAAAGTCATGACAGCTGCTTCCGGTGTGAATGCTACCACCGCATTGGGGTAGAAGGTAGAGAAGCAGGTAGGAGGTGTTGTGGGTAAAATCAACAGCAACTGTAGCCTGAAGAACAGCACTGTGCCTGCCGCCACAGCCCAACCCATAACCCCGCCTTCCTCTTCACCACCTTCCATGATAGTCTTCATGGTAGCAGCAGCACCAAATGCCACTTTCTTTCCCTGCAAATCTAAAGAACGAATTACTATGCTTCCATTAAATTAATGGAATAGCTCATCAGAACACATATATTCTCTTTCAAGATGCCCTATGCATAAGTCGTTGTGCTGGGATCACAAACCCTCCAAAGGACTGATGTAGGATGTTTTGGGGCACCCTCCGTTTAGGAAAACCAGTTCAAACTCTTCCGCTCAGCAGGACCCTTGAAGACATCCTGCCGGAGTGTTTGTAGATGGCTGCTGCTTCCAGATTCTGTTTTCCCCTCGGTGCCGACTGTGGCTTTCTGAATGTGATGGGAAGTACTGCCCTGCTCAGTCTCCTGAATCTTTAACTGTTTAAATTCGGCCACCTGAGAACCCGAAAGTTTCCTTTTATCTTCCCAGCATCCACAGGAAAATGGTGATTCGTGCTGAAAAGAGTACGCCAAGTGAGATCAATCAGATGAATTTGGGACTGTCATTTCAAAAGTAGAAGTGTATCAGTTTAAAACTATGAGGGCTGGAGCCACAATTCAGCGGTTAAGAACACTGGCTGCTCTTTCAGAGGAAAGACCTGGGTTCAGCTCCCAGCACACACACACACACACACACACACACACCACACACACACCACACACACACACACACACACACACACACACACATACACACACACACCCCACACCATACACACACCACACACACACACACACACACACACACACACACACACACAGCAGCTCACAATCATCTGCAACTCCAGTTGCAGGAAATCCAGCACTCTCCTCTGGCCTCCATAGGCACTGTATTCATACAGGGCACAGACATACATGCAGAGAAGACAGACAGGAAAATATCCATACACAGAAAAATAAATTTTAAAAAGCTACACAGTGTGGGGCATGGTAGTGCAAACCTTTAATCCCACCACTTGGGAGGCAGAGTCAGGTGGATCTCTGTGAGTTCAAGGCTAGCCTAATCAACATATCTAGTTCTGGGCCAGACAAATGTATATACTGAATTCTGTCTCAAATCAACAACAAAACCTACATGGACCCCGAGAGCAAGAATGTTGAGCTTGTTACATTACTTTCTCTACATTAAGAATAAGATTTCACACAGGAAATTGTATTCCAGATTTAAAGAAACGAGTGGACATATATACACCATGAATGTGAAACAGCCTATTGTTTCTGTTCATAAAGCCCCTTGTATCACTCAGAAAACAAAGGCCATTGTCTCGAAAGCCAGAAGAAAGCCTGGACATAAAATATCTGTGACTGGTTCAGAAGGTACAGGATGGCTTGTGAATGCAACTACTGCTATGAGAAGTTGGAACACGTTTTTAGATAGCATATTTAATTAATAATACATTTTCCCCCAGAGCTAAGAGACTTCAGCTGAGACTATTACACTAAGCTAAAAGTCTTCATCGAAACTCCCAACATTTTTCTGAGTGCTGTTGAAAAAGAACAGAGATAAAATTGACTGATTATCTTTCCTCTGTACACAAGAAAATGTCCCAATACTATTGGACCTTGAAAGTGTTTCTGGCCAACTCTCCTGAGACGTAATGGCTTTCTCCAGAGCAATGGTTCTCAACCTGTAGGTCGTGACCCCCCTATGGTACACCTCTATCTCCAAAAATGATTTGCATTACAACTCATAATGGTAGCAAAATTACAGTTATGAAGTAGCAACGAAAATAATTTTATGGTTAGGGGTCACCACAACATGAAGAACTGTACTATTCTCTACCTTCTGTTCTGAGAGAACTCTTCCTGACTAGTCAGCTAACAAGGGTGCCAGTGGTTTGCACTTAAGTCCTCAGGCTCCCTCAGGAGCACTCTCTCCCCCATGCCATCTCTCCAGCCCCTTATCTTCTAGCTGTCACAATGATGTCCCTGGCACAAACCTAGAGTCACCTGAGGAAAAAAAAAGGAAACCTTAACTGAAGAATCAGCCCCGATCCGATCGACCTGTGGCCACATCTATGGGGCATCTTCTTAACTGTCAAGTGATAGAGGAGGGCCTCGCCCACGGTGGGCTGTGCCATCCCTAGGCAGGTGGGCCTGGGTTGTGTAAGAAAGGTAGCTGAGCAAGCCAATAAGCAGTTTCTGCGTGGTGTCGGCTCCAAGTACCTGCCTTGGCTTCCCTCCATGACGGACGGTAAAGTGTAAGATGAATTAGTGCCTGTCTGTCTCACCCCCACCCCTCCACCCTCAGTTTGCTTTAGGGTTGGCGTTTAGCACAACAGAAAGTACGTTGGGGCACTGGCTCTTTAAGACCTTCACATAGCAAAGATGACTTTTGTAATTTCAGAAAACCCGAGGATTTCTGAACAGTTTACTATCAGCTTTTAATGCGGGGATGAGAAACCATTGTCTTTCCTCTCCTTCCCATCTTGGTGTAAATCCTCTCGGTCTAACTGTGAATTCTTTTGTTCTTACAGTGTCTCAGGAAGCATTGCATTCCTCTGGTCCTCGGGTTGCCTCCCCCTGCCTTTTAGCACACTGGTTCGGAGTCAGGGGTTTTGCCATGTTGTAAATGGGCCTTTGGTTCCCTCAGTCATTAATGGTTTTGTGTTTTTAGCTTCTTCAGTGCAAGAGCATTTAGCACATGGTTTCCAAATTGCTTTGGTTCCTTTTATGAGCTGAAACGCCTTGTACTTGGGTGAAGATGAAAAGCTCTTAAAGCAGAGGACGACCTGTCTTCCTCGTTTGCCAGTTTCCAAAGCCAGCTCTGCCTGGCACTTATAATACACCTAATGTTTTCTGGTGACATCACTGTTTAAAATCTCTGGCTTCAAAGGTTTTGGGGGAAGGTAGATGAGCTTCATATTTTTGTGATTCCAATAGTAATATTCTAAGCACCTCACAAAATTGATTATGGTGCCGTGGCTGTTAGTTACCAAATGAGTTCTGTAAGATTCTTTTTATATAGACTTTCCATTCCTTCCAAGGTGATAAAATTAGGAACAGCAGTACAATCGCCATTCACCTGGATATGAAATCCTTGCTGTACATTTACGTCAACACGCATAGCAAATTCTCTGACAACATGACTGGACTGGAAGTTTCTGTAATTTTGAGCACTGCTCCAACATGATAGGAAATGAGTTGTATTCTGCAAATCCATAGTTGAGCTCTGGAAGCAGAACTCAGCCTCGTTGGCTCTTACTCTCTTTTCACAATGTAGTATCTTATTTTTTTTTTTTAAAAATTAAGATTTTAATATTTTTAATTAAATGTAGATATATATGTCTATGTGTGGGTCTATGCACATGTGAGTGGAGGTACCCATGGAGTCCAGGAAGGGATGCCAGATCCCTTGCAGCTAGAGTTACAGTTGATTGTGAGCCACCCAGTATGACTGCTAGGAATTGAACTATGGTCCTTTGGAAGACCAGCAAATGGTCTTAACCACTGAACCATCTCTTTAGCCCAGGACTGTAGTATCTTATGCTAGAGGTATTTAATCCACAAGGTATATAGTAATATTTTTAGTTCTCTACCTGATTTCTTCAAATACTTTACTTTAGCTCACAGATATTTGTTGCTTAGCAAATACTGATGAACTTATGGATTTCTTTTGGTGTTCATTAAAAACTGCAAAACTAATCTGCATCATGTTCCAAACTGAATTAAACTCAGTCTATGTATTTATTGAAAAAAAAAACAAATAAAATAATTTTAAAGTGGTTGCATGGAACTTCCATGTTTCTGTGTAAGCTGTATGATAGGTCCGAATCCTATACACGGATTTCAGTTTTATATGCACTGTATGTATAGCCGAATATTTTCTAAACACTAGGGTATATCCCGAGAAATATGATGTTAAGTGATGTTGGTAAGTATCACCCAGCATACTTGCATAAACTAAAACATCCTGGATATCACTAGGCAATATAACATGTTTTTAATGGTGTCAGCTATAGAATACATGTGCATGCCAGGCAATCACTCTGCCCTGAGCTACAGCCCAGTCCTTGTGTTTTTGAAACAGGATCTCACCTTGTACCTCAGGTTGTAAAATCTAGGCTCAAGGCTGGTGAGATGGCTCAGTGGATAAAAGTACATTCTTCTAAGCCTGATGACCCGAGTTCAATCCCTGGGTCCAACGTGGTAGAAAGGGAGAACCAACTCCTGCAAATTGTCCTGTGATCTCTACATGTGGTCCATGATGGCTATTCTTGGTTGCTGACTGAACTACATCTGGAATTAACTAAAACCCAAGTGGCTGGGTAGATCTGCGAGGGAACTTTTCTTAATTAAATCATCTGAAGTGGGAAGACCCACTTTTAGTCTGGATCTGTTGAGGTGGGAAGATCCACCTTTAATCTGGGCCACACCTTCTGCTGGAAGCCTGTATAAAGGACACGGAAGAAGGAAGCCTTTGCTCTTTACCTGCTTGCTTTTACTCTCTCTGACACGTTCATTCCTCCACCGGCATCAGAGACCACTTCTCCAGGACTCCGGCATATCATGAAGACCAGCTGAGACATCCAGCCTCGTGGATTGAACAACTACTGGATTCTTGAACCTTCTGTTCATAGGCAGCCATTGTTGGACTAGCTGGACCACAGCCTGTAAGCCACTCTGTAAATCCTCTTTTTATATCTACATAAAGGTTCATTCTGTCAGTTCTGTCCCTCCACAGGACCCTGATACATGTTCTATGACATATGCACTCACACACATGTACATATAATGTACATGTACATATAATGAAAAAATTAAAAGTATTTTATTTAAAGAAGAATATCTAAACTGATCTCAAATCGTAATAGTCTCTCTCAGCCTCCAAAGTATTGGGATTACAGATGTGTGCAACTCCAGCTGCCTTTGTTTCATGACTGGGACACATGATCTCACTACAGAGGCCAAGCTGGCCCTGATCTCATCGTCCTCAGTCTCTCAGATGCTGGGATTATAGACATGTGCCATCATGTTCTGCTTAGGCAGCCATAGGGGAACATCACAGTGTGTACAGTACATCACTGGTCAAGAACATTATTTTTAAAGCATGACCGTTTACATGTGGGACCTGAGATCCCTTGTAAAGCACATTTGATCCATGATGTCGTGAAATCAATGTACTAGTGAGTTTGAGATCCTCACTCAAACAAGAATAAGGAGACAAAGAATACTTTCCCCTGGGCGGCTTTCAAGAAGTAAATTGGGCCGGGCGGTGGTAGCGCACGCCTTTAATCCCAGCACTTTCGAGGCAGAGGCAGGCGGATCTCTGTGAGTTCAAGGCCAGCCTGGGCTACCAAGTGAGTTCCAGGAAAGGTGCAAAGCTACACAGAGAAACCCTGTCTCGAAAAACAAAAACAAAAAAAAACAAAAAAAAAAAAACAAAAACAAAAACAAACAAAAAAAAAGAAGTAAATTGGGTTTTTGACATGCTTGTTACATTCTGTGTCCATAGTCTCCCCATCCCATAATCCTCCATGTCCACTGTAGTCCTGTAGCCCAATGAAAGGGCACATTGTTGTGGGATACCCACCAGAGAAGACTGCTCAGGCATGGGTTTAAGCCAATAGAAAGTCTTTATTAGCCATCTAGAGGCTACACTGGGTGTTTGGGATCCCCGTGCAGCCCTGTCCTTTCTCAGGGTGAACTTTTAAGCACAAAAACAGTGTTCTGGGTTGACATACTTCAGTTACAGGAACAGTTAGCCAGAATCAGAGCTACAGAAGCCAAAAGGCAAGTAGTGCATTTAAAGACTTTCCCAGAACTATGGACTTGGATGGATTAGGTCTTTGTTTTCATTTTGGCAGGTGGTACTGTCTATGCGCCGAGTTTTATGACCGGAATGGTACTTCGATCATGGAGTCAGTTGTGCTAAGATCTGGGGGCCTGTTAAGGTCTTGTGGCTCTGTTACACACATGTACGTATGCATGTATGTATATATGCTTACAGCACTGGGAAATAGACTCAGGACCTCAGAAGTACTGGGCAAGTGCTCTACCTTGGAACCATACCCTGGCACAAACTCTCTCAGCTTTGCCTAGCCCTTCCCTGTATTATGACTCAAATCCCAACTGTAGTCAAAACTTACCCTGATGGTTGGGGAAATTTCAGGTAGCTGTTTGGAGGAATCGAACCTCTAACTTGGACTCTATTAAAGAGAAGCAGGAGGCTGGACGGCAGTGAGTGTGGGGGCCTATCATCCTGATGGATGTAGCATCCTACAGCATCCTGTGGGGTAGGCTTCCTCTGGCTGTTCTTGAGAGTGGTGGCCCCCAAGAGCTCTGTCTTCCCTGAATCTGTCCTGCTGATCACAAATGCTTCCTACTGAGAAGTCCAGAAACTCTCTAAACTCAGCTATTAAAAGAAAAACTTGAGCTGTTATTTAGGCAGCTCAAACCAAAATCTCAGCATCTGGGAGGATGAGGAAGGAGGATTTCTGGGAGTTGGAGGCCAGCCTTGGCTACAGAGAGAGTTCCAGGCCAGGCTAGTCTGGGACAAAGAGTGAGTGAGACCTTGTCTTACAAAAGAAAGAGAAGGGGTAGGGCATAAAAACAAACAAAACCAGTTTCTGTGGCTATAGTGGAAGCCTTTGAGAGGAGAATCAATCATTATTCTTCATGTTTCCAGTTCAGCTAATCTGATGCACGGTAAAGACATGAAAAGACTTCCAAACCCACGAACTCTTTCAGTTAACCTTCTGGGGGTTTTCTCTGAGAAATACGTGGCTAGAACGTGAGACTATCTGTCAGATGCTTTAAAACCATTTTTACTACATTCATTATTTAGCGTACATGTGTGTGCACTCACACGGCTCATACATATATGAGTGCCATGGTCCACGTGTAGAAGTCAGAGGTCAGCTTGTGAGAATCAGTTCTCTCCAATCCTATGGGCTTGGGGGACTGAACTCAGGTCATCAGGCTTGGCAGCAAATGCCTTCACCATTAGGGCCATTTCCTGCCCCTAAAACCTTTTTTTTTTTTTAAATGAGGATTAGTAGAGGTTTTCTGTTATTTCCCAGAATTTGTTATTTTGAAAAACAAATTGTTCTTGTTTGTTTGTTTGTTTTGAGGCAGGTTTTATATAGCCGAGGTGGCCTCCAACTCCCTGTGTAGCCAAGGAAGGACTTGAACTTCTGCTGGGTTTTTGTTTGTTTATTGGGTTGGTTGGTTGGTTTTGGTTTTTAGGCAGGGTCTCACTTAACCCAGACTGGACACAAACTTGCTGTGTCCTTGAGGCTAGCTTTGAACCCTTGATCCTCTTGCGTCCAACTTTCCCAGTGCTGGGATTGCAAGCATGTACCACCATGCCCATTTTAATGCAGTGCAGGGAATGAACCCAGGGCTTTTTGAATGTTAGTCATGAGCCGCATACAACCCTAGAATTACTTTTAAAGCCCGGAGGAGAAATTAGAAAAATTCCTGGTTTCTTAATTAACACAGGACATTTTTGATGACCTTCAACCTTGGTTTGTTGTTTCGGGGAGCCGTAGTAGCATATGAAGGACCCAGTGAGGTACAGCCCTCTGTAGGTCTGGGCAATGGAGGAGCACTACAGTGCTGTAGAAGATTTCATATGGAGATAATTTGAACAATGAATTCAAAACATTGGCCTGCTTTTCATTATCACATGTCAGCAATGCTAAACAACGCCAGGTTTAAATTCTACACAGACCCATATATTTAGTTGGTTGGAGTTTTAGACCAGCAGTGTTCAGCCTTCCTAATGCTGCAACCCGTTAATGCAGTTCCTCATTGTTGTGGTGATGCCCAACCATAAAATTATTTTCATTGATATTTCATGACTGTCATTTTGCTACTGTTATGAATCACAATGCTGTAGACATCTGTGTTTTCTGATGATCTAAGGCAACCCCTATGAAAGGTCATTCAACCCCGAAGGCGTCACAACACCCCAGTTTGAGAACCTCTGTTTCAGACTGTTGCTGTAGAGTGTAACTGTACACATGCTTCAGTTTGGTATAATTTATCCTTATCTTTTAGTGAACACTGTACTTCCTATGGAGGTTAGAGGAACCCAGCTGCACAGACACTGCCCACGCTCTCCCCTCCCTGCCCTCCCCATCTGCACCTCCCTCCCACAGCCTGGTGTGGAATCGCAATAAAGAATCTGGCGGGGCACCAGGCTGAGAGCTTGGGATCCTGGGAGTCTGCTTTAGCTGCGGTATAAGCCTCCAAGCCTGCGGCACGCTGCGCCCTTCACTGACGCGACTGGGTTTTGAGTTGAGAATGTAGTTCAGTGGTAGAGCGTTTGCCTAACATGGGCGGGATTGCGGGTTCAGTTCCCAGGACCTCAAAATATTAATAAGTAAGCAGAGTGGCAAAACTTAAAAAACAATGCAGACTAAAAAATAAATGGTCACAGCACAGTGACTTGAAAAACAATGAAGCCAAGCCATGGTGGTGCACGCCTTTAATCCCAGCAGAGCCAGGAAGATCTCTGTGAGTTCGAGGCCAGCCTGGTCTACAGAGTGAGTTCCAGGATAGGCACTAAAACTACACAGAGAAACTCTGTCTTGAAAACAAAACAAAACAAACAAACAAACAAAAAACCAAACAAACAAACAAAAAAAGCCAAATTTGACTGACTTTTGTTTCTGACATCCTTTGAGTCTTTTTTGTTTGTATTTAAATTCGAAAGCAGTGATATAAAGAATGCAAGACACACAGTGTGGTATTTCTGCTGGGTACATGCACATTTTACTTGTGCGTTACACCATTGACCACATTTAGAAGAAATATTTTTTTTTTTTTTGGTTTTTCGAGACAGGGTTTCTCTGTGTAGCTTTGCGCCTTTCCTGGAACTCGCTTTGTAGACCAGGCTGGCCTCGAACTCACAGAGATCCGCCTGGCTCTGCCTCCCGAGTGCTGGGATTAAAGGCGTGCGCCACCACCGCCCGGCAGAAGAAATATTTTTAACACTGGAAGTCTTCACTTTGCAGTGTGAATTTTAAAACTAAAGGAAAAAAAAAAAACCCAAACGAAGGATTCTTATTCCTAATGACTATGTGGCTATTGCTAAAGATAACCTTGTCTTACACAACCTGGGAGTGTTGAGTGATCTGCCGCGGGTGTCGAAGACTACTGCTTGGGAAAGAAAGCTCTGAGTGTCAGTATGATTTCTCTGAGACTTATGAAGGCGATTGGTGGGAAAGTGGTTGTCATCACATGGATTTCCCTTCAGGGAAAAAGGCCAGAGCCTGTGTATATATAGTTAAAAAACAAAAACAAAAACAAACAAACAAACAAAAAATTCCTTTATCCACTGTCATTTCGTCACAGATAACCAGCCATAACATCCAGCTATAACCATGGGAGACAGTTGGAACTGGCTAGCGAGTTGTAAAATTTCCAGGAATAACCAGTGCTTCAGGAAGCGAGTTGCTGTGCTACAGGGTGCAGGAGCCCTCAGCAGGGACACCTAGTACCTGCCATTTTCATGAGCGGGTAGGACAGAAGATACTCTCCTGAGGCAGTCACTCTTGCGGGCTTCCGTCCGCATCCTACCAAAATTACTTGACACGAATTCATTTGAACGGGTTATTCTTGAGGCTGGAGAAACGCCCCAGCAGTTTGCGGAGGACCCAACCTCGGTTCCCAGCACCCACATCAGGTGGTTTACAAACAATTATAATGCCTGTCCCAAGGGACCCAAAACTCCCTCCTGGCCTCTGTGGGCACCTGTGCATACCAACACACAGACGCACACGCATACACGTAATTAAAAATAAATCTTTAAAAAAAAATCAGTTATTCTTCACTGTGTCATTGCTAGGGATAGAATGATGCTCAAGACAGACATGGTCCAAGGAAGAAGACACCTCTCCCCGCCAGAAGTAAACATATGTTGAGTTAAGCACTTTATAGTTTTCCTAAAAGCCAGGAAATAAACGCACGAACGGTTTTCCATTATTTCTAGGATTAAAAACAAAAACTCTCAATTTGGAATACTAGTCAGTTTTGTGTTGCTATAGAATAAAGTACCTGTGGCTGGAAATCTCGTAAGTAAAGAGGTTTATCTGGCTCACGGTTTTTCTGGCAGGAAGTCTAAGCAGCATGGCGCTGGAACCTGCCGAGGGTCCCTTTGCCCTGCCGAGGGTCCCTTTGCTCTGCTGAGGGTCCCTTTGCCTGGATCACAACACAGTAGAAAAGCAGAGAGACAAATGACCCCAGCACAGGAGGTGGCCTTGATTTGTAACAACCACATACTGATAACTCATTTTTTTTTCTTCCAATTTACCCCTACGAGACCCAGCCTACTCTTGCATCGCTCGTGAGAACAGAGACCCTGTAACCCGATTACCTTCTGCTAGTCTGCAGCCCCTAAAAGTGGCTCCCACCTCCACAGCACCGCCCTGGAGATCAAGCCTCTACCACCCACACGAGCCTTTGGGCGACAAGCCGTGCCCAAACGCATCTCTTCACCCGCATCTCTCACTTCTCCCTGGGGAGCACTGTCGGTCCCAGCCACGGTTCTCCTTTTTAGTTCCTCGTACCAGCCGAAGCCTTCCTGTTTTAGGACTTGGCAAAACCAGCCGTCTCTGCTCTGCCCCTTTGATGCCTGTATCGTTCCGATCTCAGGACCTATTTGTTTGAAGAGAGGCTTTGCTGGTGCTCGGCTACCCACACCGCCATTGGGCATCCCTGACATCGGGCATCCTCAGAGCATGTCAGAGGTGCAGTAACGCCCCAGGCTTTATCTTCGGAAGTTACTACGACTTGTGGTTGATTTATCATGACTTATTTAATGTCTGGTTCCTTCCACTGCCACCAGCCGTGAACTTCAGAGGTGAAGTCCTCTTTCTGACTTACCCCATCCAATGTTCAGGTCTTGGTGAAGTTAAGTATCTGTGGAACGGGTGAAGGGATGGATGTATACATGAATACATATAACCAACTAAGAATCCCACTCCAGTAAAGTGCTTCAAAATAATTTTTTTTTCTTTTTAAATGAGAAAATCCTCGCTACCCAAAGAACTTCCTCATTCTTGGTTGTATTTGCCTGGCTTGGTTGTTCAGATTCTTGTTTTGAAGTTTCGTTTTTATGTCTCTCTCTCTCTCTCTCTCTCTCTCTCTCTCTCTCTCTCTCTCTC
>CABHPR010135154.1:0-18143 GCA_902168415.1 Peromyscus melanophrys
CCTCCCTCCCTCCCTCCCTCCCTTCCTTCCTTCCTTCTTCCTTCCTTTCTTTTTTCTTTCTTTCTTTCTCTTTTGAAATAGGGTTAACTTAGTTGCCCAACAAGCCTTGAACTAATTTTGTGGAACAGGCTGGCCTTGGACTTGTGATGGACTGTCCTAATCTTCCAAATAGCTGGGTTTACAGAATTACATCATTATGCTTGCCTCAGTGTCTGAAAGTCTCAAAGTTCTAAAGACACTGATTCTGTAGTTGGTCTGATTTTGAGTAGGTGGGATCTTCTAATGGGAGGGATTAATCCTATAGTGGGTGTGGCCCTGCAATGAGTGGATCCCACAATGGGAGAATGCTATAGTGTGTGGACACTTGCAGTGAAGGATTCTGCAGGGATAGAAGACCCTGCAGTGGGTTGGATCCTGCAGTGATCTAGATCTGGTGGTGGAGTTGATTCTGCAGAGTGTGGAATCTTACAGTGAAGAGGATCCTGCAGTGGGTGGGATCCTGCAGTGTGGAAATCATGCAGTGAGGGATCCTGCAATGGGTGATACAATTCAGTGGGTGAGATCCTGTGACAAGAAGAGCTGATCTTATAGGGAAGAGATCCTTTAGTGGGAGTATCCCTGCAGTGGGGTATCCCTGCAGTGGGGAGATCCTACAATGGATGGAAATCTGCAGTGGAGTTGATCCTGAAGTAGGTGATTCTTCCCAAGTGAAATCATTTGGAGAGGCCATGAGTTCATGAAGATTCTGGAAGTTTGGGTCTGTTTGCTAATGGCCTCCCAAAGCAAGCCCTTCGCTACACACAATGAATGGGAGGACACAGGAAGATGTGAAGGGAAACTGGGTTGCAAATTGCTGACCTCACCTGCCTCTTATCATTCATGCATTATCACCATTGAATCTTATATTACAGCACTTCCAGGCTGGACCCTTTCACTGAGCAATATTGCTGTAAGATTCCTCTATGTCTTTTGTAATTTAATAGCTCACTTCCTACATTTTTGAAAATTGATTTCTGTTTTCACACACACACAAATATAATAAAATTATATTTGTAACCATGAAGTGTATAGTTCACATGGACTTGCAATCAGTCTCTGTGACTCTATTTTGTGAACAACATTCTATGCTCAATAAACCAACCCCATTCCCACCTGCTCCCTGACCCTGGGAAACCACCCTGATCTCACCCACTGAATGATCTCACCCATTGCAGTATCCCCCAACAGTAACACTTACCCCTTCTGTGATTTCAACTTCTCCACCTCATGTAAGCAGACACATAATGTATTTAAATTTTCTCCAACTGCCTTATTTCACTTAGAATTATGTCCTCAAGGGACTTCTGTATTGTTGTACATATCACAACTTCTTTCTTTCTTTTAGGCCTTGTAAGATTGCACACTAGGCATGCGACAGTGTGCTCATCCATTCATGAACATCTAGCTAGTTTCCATGTTTCAGTTGTAAATAGCACTTCAATGTGCATGGATTGGCAATGTCTCACCAATACTCATTTTAAATTTCTTTGAGTAAATATCCAGAAGTGGAATTGCTGAACGCTATAGTAATCATGTACTTGTTTATTTTAGGAACTACTCTTCCCACAGAGCTGTCCTATTTGACATTCTCAGCAGCCACACACAAAGCTCCATTCCCTCCACATCCTTGAGACACTGGTTGCAGTCTTCTCTAGTAGACATCTTAGTTAGAGGGGAAGCAGTTACTCATCACAACATTTGTTTCCATTTCTCTAATGTTTACTGGTGATGAACATATTTTCATGGACTTATCTGCTGTTGGTGTGTTTTCTTTGGAGCAGTGTTTTGCCCATGTTTGAATCAAGTCATTAATTTTTGTTGTTGAGTTGCAGTGTCTTTATTCTGGGTACAAATTCATTGGGATATGCAAGTACTTCTTCCCTTTTGCTGGATTGCCTTTTCAATTTGCTGATACTGTCCTTTGATGCCAACATCTTCTTAGTTACCATGAAGTCTAACTTGCATAGTTTTTGTTTGTTGTCACCTGTGACTTGGGAGCCATACACAGAAAGTCACTATTAATCCCAGCATCATAACGATGCTGTCTTCTAAGACTGACGCTGTCTGTTTTAGATCTCAAATTATTTCTTTGGTACATTTTGAGTTAAGTTTTCATACAGTACTGGGAAAGGGCCCAAGTTCCTTCTTCTGCATGATAATATCCAATTTTCCCAGAACCAATTCTTGAGAAAACAATAGAACACTCTTGACATTCTTCTTAAAAGTCATTGGACCATATTGCTAGGGTTTATTTCTGGGATCTCTGTTCTGTTTCACTGGTCTATGTCTATTATTATGTCAACACCATACTGTTTTTGTTACTGGGAATTAGTAGCAGATTTTGGAATTCAAGATTATAGGGACTATTTAGGGTCCATTGATAATCTAAGTGGATTTCAGGATGTGCCCCTCTGTTTCTGCTGAACATGTCACTGGGATTTGGACAGGGATTTGAGTTGCTTTAGGAAGTATTTACATCTTAACAAATTTGTCCTCTGACCCATGAACCCAGAGTGTGTTTTCCTTCCCTTACATCCTCTTTATTTTATTTTCTCAGTGTTTCCCCAACTGTACAGTCCTTGCACCTTCTTGCTTCATTCTTAATTCTCTTTTGTTTGGAAACTATTGTGAATGTAATTGCTTTCCAAATCCCCTTTTCAAACCACTCATTGCTATTGTCCAGAAGCACAGCTGATGTATGCTGCTGCCTTTGGATCTTGCACATTTTTTTTTTATTGTCAAATTCTAACCTTTCTGTAGGTGACTTTTAAGAAGAATTCTCTACGTATTTTAAATACAGGTTCCTTTTCAGATCTATGTTTTGCAAATAATTTCTCCTATTCTGTGACTTGTCATTTTCTCCACAGCACCTTTTATGGAGTGGAAGTTTTGGTTTTCATGAAATCTAGTCTACCAGTTATTTTACTTGTGCATGCTTTTGATGTTGTATCTATAAAGTTATCATCAAATCCAAGTCACTTATTTTCTCCCATCTCCTAGAAGTTATCTCTTTGCTGATTAAGAATTTCATACATGCATATAATTTGTTTTGGTCAAATTCTCATCCCATTCCCTCCCTTCCAATTACCCTGCCCCATCTCCCCACCACTATTTTCTCCCAATTTCATATGTACTCTGTCTTTTAAAACCAATGGAGGCCACATAATACTGTATAGTTTGAATTTTAAGCTGTGAAAGGTCTTAGGTCTATGATTCATTTCACATTAATTTCCATGAGAAGCACGAGGTCTACATTTAGATCCATTTTCTTTTTGTGTGTTCACTAAATCCTTACAAATCCATTTGCTGTAAATTTTCCCTTGAATTGCCTCTACTGGTTTTCAAAGATAATTTGTGTGAATCTATTTCTGTCCCATTGATTTATTTTCTATTATATCGTCAGTCTCATGGCATCTTGATGACTGTAGCTGTGTGATAAGTCTTGAGGTCAGATAATGTGAGTCCTCTGACTTTATTTTTCAGTGTTATGTTAACTCATCTGGGTATTTTTGCCTCTCTGTGTAAACTTTAGAACCAGTTTGTCAATATCCATTAGAGAACTTGGTGGGATTTTGACCGAAATTGTTGAATGAAGAGGTCATCTGGGGGAGAGCTTAGAGTCTGACAGTATTGAGTCTCCCACCTGTGAACACAGAGATCTCGCCATTGACTGAGTTCTTTCTCCTTTCACAGAGGTTTGTAGCTTTTCTTGTGTATATCACACAGTTTCCCTATGATTAAGTCCTATGTACATGATTTTTAGTAGTACTATAAATGATATAATGCCGTTAATTCCCTGTCCATTACAGATCAAGCGGAAAGCTATTGAATCTTACACCATAACCTCATATTTGGCAACCTTCCTGTGATCACAAATTAGTTGTAAGAGTGTTGCTTTATACCTATTGTTGATTCTTCGTGATTTTCTGTAAAAGTCAATCATGTTTTTCTTGAATGCAACTTAACTTCTTTCTTCCTATCCATGCACTTATTGCTTTCTTGTCTGTGTTAATGAGTCAGCCAGGACTCCCACTGATGCGACACTGTGGCAGTGAGAGGGAGCAGCCTAGCTCTGCAAGTCTCAGTCCTATGAGAACCCTTATCAGCAGTGAGTGTGGAGTCAGCTGCAGGTCTTTGTAGATGTTTCTTAGCTTGAGAAGCTTCCCTCTCTTCCCAATGTGTTAAGAAGTTATTTTTGCTTTCACAACCTCAAATGGATATGGACTTTCATGTGTACTTTTGTTAAAAGCTTTTCAGTGTCTGTTGATAGCATTATGTGATCTTTTGTCCTTTAGCTGACTGATGTGGCAGATTACCATAATAATTTTTTAATTTTTAAAAAAGATTTAGCTTGTGTACTCGTGTGTGTTTCATGTGTGATGCACATGCATACGTGAGTGTGCTCACTTGTGCAAGTATATGTGAAGGTTGAAAATTGACTTGGTGATATTCTCAATCACTTCTCCACCTTGGGTTTTGAGATACGGTCTCTTCACTGAATCTGGAGCCGTCCATTTCAGCTGGCCAGCAAGGACCCAGGATGCACCTATGTCTATTTTCCTCCTGAAGTTCTAGAGTTACAGACCAATAGCATCATGTCTGCCTTTTATGTGGGTGCTGGAGACCCCAACTCTGTTCCTCATGCTTGGGCAGCAAGCATATGTCCACTCAGCTGTCTCCCCAGCCTTTCCTGCATGGAATAAATTTTGTGTCATGTAACTTTTAAACATGTTGGGTTCTGCCTTCTGACATTTTGCTAAGGCAGTCTGCACTTATCTTCCTGGGTCTCATGTGTGGTCTTCTGCTGGTCCACGCTTTTCTTCTACTGTGATTTGTCATCTGGCTTATGTTAGGTTGGGAAGAATAGAAGGTGGCAGTATGAACTCTTTCTGACTGTGAGCCCTGAAAAGCTGTCTATTCAGATCTTCTTGGCCTCAGACAGTGAATTTGCAAATGTTCTCTCTGCTTTTGTATTTTGGAACAAGGTGTTGCACAATTATTTATTACTCAAATATCCAGTTGCACTTACTAGGCACCCATTTGAGAGGTCTTAGTTCTTTCTGGGTTGGAGAATTGCTGTTTATCCAACTCTGCAACTGATAAAGGGATGTCTGGTTATCTCTTTTTCCTTATGTGAGCATTGGCAGTGTGTATTTCCAGAAACTGACTTTTTCCCTAAGCTTCAAAATTTGGACAAAGAGCTCATCATACCATGTCATTATTGTCTATAGTGTTTAGAGGAGTGGTAGTGATGGCCCTTTTTGTGTTTCTGGGAGTAGTAATTTGTGCCTTTGCCTTCTTGGGGTTGTCCTAGCTGCAGATTTATTGATGATGATGTTATTGTTCTTTTAAAGGACCAGACTTTGGTTCCATTGATTTTCCTCTTGTTTTCCTGTTCTCTGCCCTTGTTCTTCCTCTGCTTTCTGGGGGTTTACATTTACTCTTCTTCTTCTGCTTTTGTCCGGTGGAAGCTTAAGTTGTTTATTTTAGATCCTTCTTATTTTCTACTTTCATTCAATATTACACATTTCCTTCTAATTACTGCTTTAGCTCCGTTTAACAAATTTTACTGCATTGTGTTTTACTTCTACTGTGTACAAGATATTTTCAATTTTCTCTTGAGATCTTTTGCTGGGTTGATGCATTATTTAGAATCATGCAGTTTAATCTCCAAGTATTTGGAGACTTTCCCTCTTTCTTTTACTGCCCTTCAGTTTAATTCTATCATGACTGGGAAGCATGTGTTATGCAGTTTCTATTCTTTAATATTTACCAAACACAGGTCCTCTTGTAAATGTTGCACAATTGTTGAAGAGAATGTGTATTTTGTTTTCAGTTTCTGTTGAATCAAACCTTCTGTAAAAGTTAGCTAGAATCACATTAAATCCAGATGATCAGTGACGCTGCGCAGGTCATCTAGCCCTGATGCTCGTCCTCCCAGATCTGTGAGTTACTGAAGAGGATGTAACAAAGTCTTCACCTGCCATATGGTTGGCATCTGTCATTAGTTCTGGAAAATTCTCAATGGCTAATGCTTCACATGTCTTCCTTCTCCTTTCTCCTTCCTTCCCTTTGATATCCTCACTTTGCATATGTACTTTCAGCATTTGTCTTTCAGAATTCTGGAATATCCCATTTTATTTCCTCTCTGCAGTCTCAGTTCTGGAGACTTCTATGTGCCCATCCCTATGCTTGCTGATTCTTTATTTGGCTCTGCCCACTCTGCTGGCGAGCCCCTGGATGATGTCGTTATGTTTTGTCAGGGTGTTTTGATCCTTAGAACATCTTTTTGGTTTTTTATTAGTGTTTCCCTATTTCTTCTGACATTTTCTTGTTTATTTTTCAGATTTAGCTCTTAAAATGTTGCTCATAATAATTGTAAGTTCTCAGTGCAATGACTTCAGATTTTCTGCTATGTCTTTATCAAGTTCCCTGGCTTGTTACTCCCTCCCAAAGTCTGTGTATTTCTTGCCTTTTGGCATGTTTGTGACACTTTGTCGAAATCAGGTACAGTGTACTGGGTGACAGGAACTGAGGTAAGTCAGTCTTTAGGGTTTTTGTTTATCTAAGAGTGAGACAGGGTTTCTCTAGAAAGTCTTTATTATATGAATATCTGGGTGTTGCTTCTCTTTTAGCAGTCATCCTCTGGCATTCTGGAAAGACTCCCTGTAGATGTGGTGGCAAGGTATGATTAGGTCTCAATCACTGACTGCTCTCAACCTGGGCCCTCAGCACTTGCCCCTTTCTACTTCACAGAAGCCTAATGATTCTTCTGACTGGGTGTTTCCCATTCCCTGTGTAGATTAGGTTCTGGAATAGCAGAGCATGTTATATATATATTGAGAATTTCATACATGCATACGATGTGTTTTAACAAAATCTATCTCCAAGCCCTTCCTTCCAATTGCTCCTGTGTCCAACACTATGAGTCTCTCCCAGTTTCATGTTTTTTCTTCTCCTTTTTTGAACCCATGGGGCCCACTGAGTGACATCAGTATATGAATGTGTGTAGGGTCAGCTACTGGAACATGAGTAGTCTCTCATGGGCTACATCCCCAGAGAAAGCTGACTCTCCCTTTCCTGGCTGCCATCAGTTGCTAATTGCTCTTCAGCTGGAGGTAGAACTTCCAGACTGACTTGATCTTGTGTACACTGTCACTGCCAATGTTAGTGTATATGTACAAATTCCTTCTTATATCTCTGTAGTCATCCATTGCCTTTGGCTCTTACCATTTTTCCAGCCCCTCTTCTGCAAGGATCCCTGAACCTTAGGAATAGGGGGTGTGATGTAGATGTCACATTTAGGGCTGAGCACTCCACAGTCTTATTCTCTGCACATTGACCATTTGTGAGTTTTTGTGTTAGTCATCATCTGCCACAAAAAGAAGCTTCTCTGGTGAGGGTTCAGAAGCGTGTTTATCTATGGGTACAATAACAAATCTTTAGGGGTCAGTTTAATTCTGTGTCCACTTAGTTCTACCCTAGGGCCTGTGACTTACCTAGTCTCAGGGTTTTGTCCTTGTTAACAGTGCCGTTTTCAGGCCCGTCATTATTGCAGGATTCATAGCTAAGTAAGACTGATGATTGCTTTTCTCCCCCAGCAGCATACCTTGAATCTTCTAGCACTATTTTTTGAAGGATGGCAGCATTTCTTCTGAATATATTTCAAAATGGCCATTTCTACTGCCCTTACTAGAGGTATGAGAGAATATTTGTGTGACTTTCATTCTGTAAACCTGGTAGAGCTCCTAGAAATAAAATTTATACATGAGTTGGGACTCCCCTCCTTATCCTGTGCAGTGTACGGTTCCATTTTTCAAGACCCAGCCATTTGCCAGCTGAACTTAATCTCCCCAACAGGTGGTTTGTCCCTTTGACCCTGCTCCTGACAAGCTTGGTTCTCGGCATCCATCTGCTCTGGTTGCCTTGAAGAGCCCTGGCAGATCTAAGAACTGCCCATCTTCAGTTGACTCAGCGTTTTCTTCTTGTCAGATGGGAATTATCCCTCTAACGTCTTTCCATGTCCAAGTAGGGAAGCTATAAGTCACAGGAAATCATTTCCTGTGTTGTTTTCCTTTCCTATGTGCTCCTCACTACCACATCTATTCAAATCTTCTGCCATTTTTAACATATGATTGGTCATTTTCTGACTGCTGGACTTAGAATTATTTGTACGCTTCGGATAAAATTTCTATTAGAAATTAGACTGGGTATCACAAATGCCTTCTCCCAGTCTACAGAGTTTCCCTTTAACAATGCCTTTCACCAAGCAAAACTTTTCAACACCAATGAAGTTCATTTTGCCAAATTTCCTTGCCACAGCTCTTGATTTTTGAATAGTTTCTGATCCGAGATCTCATATTGCCTTCTCAGTTGACATGTTGAAGCTTCTGACAGGCCATTAAGTATGCTCCAATAATCTTGAACTTAAATGCTCCATAAAGCTCTATATACATGGGCACACTACAATTAATTTTTTCATTTTCCGACAGTCATACATTGTGCGATTTTCATTTTTTACAGTTATAAATAGTACATGTGACAAAGCTGATACAGCATTATCATTCATGGATCCATTTAATCCCACAGCTAAGGGATTAATAAATCAAATGTGCAGGTATTGTAAAACCTCTTACTCAGATGATTACGTTGTTGAAAAGCTTGCCCTGTCACTAAAATATGAGTCAATTAGTCTTAAAAACATTGGGCAGCTGCGAAGAAGAAGACTTCTATCTTGTTAAAAGGTGAAGTTAACCTATGATAATAGAGGTCAGAATGGTGGTTTCCGTTGTGGGTACTGATAGAAGGGAGCCTGAAACATTCTGCCTTTTGATGTATTAATCTCCCAGCTCTCCAATTAAGTAGAGGCAGGAATGATCAGGCCACATCAGCTTTAACAGAAGGATTATTTGTAATTATGTTTTGACCTAAGTGATGGTAAACTAGTTGGTTATGCATGTGAAATGCATGAACTCATGCCTTTAAAATACCTGTACTTCTCCATGTATCAATTATACTTTGATTAGAGGCAACAGGAAAAGCACAGATCGTTTTGCATAGGTTTTGTTTGTCTCCTTTAAAATACTGATTTATTTGTTATTTACTTATTTATTTATTTTAATTATGTTTATGAGTGTGTATGCATAAATGTGTGCAGGTGCCCAAGGAGACCAAAAGAGGGTGTTGGATCCCTCGGAGCTAGAATGAGTACTGGGAACCCAATTCAGATCCTCTTGTATAATATTAGAAGGACCAGCCTTAATATTATACATTCCAGGGGCTCAGGAGAGAGAACTACTAACGGCGAGGACTATTATCAGGAAATAGAATCTCAGCACACCGAACTCTATAGTCCATTTGCTTTAATTCCTCTGGCATAACATCCACATATACAGAGCTTCAGTTCTGTTCTCGTGCCTAGCTCCTTTCTTGCCTGATTTCTCTCTGTTTATCTACTGTTCCCTCTTAAGTTCTATCTTAATTCTCTCGTCTTAATTCTGCCTCATCTAGGTCCTTTTCACCTTGTTCTTACCCAGCTAGGGCTTTCCCATCTGACTCTTCCTCATCTTCCATCTCGTTCCTCTGGTACTCTCTTCTAGCCCTTCAATCTAGTTCTTCCCCGTCTCAGTTTGTTCCTGTCAAGTTCTTACCCATCTAGTTCTTCCATTCTTCTTTCTCTTCTCTGTCTTTCATGCCCTGGAAGTCCTGATATATAAAGCCAGGCTTCCAGGGTCAAATGGAGGGGTGATAAGAATCACATTGAGAGGCAATAACCATTAATTATCATTTGCAACCCCAAAGGGAAGTGACCAATGGGGAAATGAATTAACTAAAGGCTAAATTCAGGTAATATCTAAGAAGAGGGCTCTTATGTGCTCAACTATAGTCTTGAATGTGATTGGTAGAAAATGCTAAGAATCTATAAGTTGCTAGGTCAGTGGGGGAAAATAAAACTGTCTTCTTTTTTCCTGTGGCTCCTATCTGTCCAAGCTATCTGCCGTTTTTCTGCAGGGTGGGGGAGAGTGTGCTCAGTCGCTAGGCAACCTGTGTACAGCTAGATACCTTTGGTGATAGTTAAAGGGAGATCTGGACCTAGAGGTAAGGTTTGGGAAAGCAGGAAGTAAAGCTTAATTGGCACATCCGCCAGGCCTTCTCAAACAGGTAGCCTGGATGCTTAAGTCTGTTCTTAGAAAGTATGGAGGTATCTCTGGTAAGGTACTTTCCTCCATCTGGGGATGGACCTGGCTGGATGCTGCCAATGGTGATAACTACAGTTAGGCTTGAACTGGGGTTCTGACTGAGCATAGCTGTCAGTCCAGAAGGTTATCTAAATATTCCTAGAAGGGGTTAGGTAAGGAGTTAGAGGTCTATAAAGTTAGTAAGGCTGTAAGAAAGGAGGGTCTGAGCTGAATTGTGTAAAGCTATTACTTAACATCCACCTGACCTAGGTGGTGTCTCCTTGTGGAATTTACCTTAAATCAGGAGACTTGCATGTGGACTGTTATTACTGCTAGTCCTTGAAAGTGGCCAAAGGGAGATATCTGATTCCAGAGAAAGCCTTTCCTGAAGCTGTTCTCCAAATACCTGGAATGTCCAGAGAGTGATCAGTCCACACTGTTAGCCCTTCTTAGGGAAAAGTCAACTGGGAAAACTATGAAGGCACACATGATTTTCATAACAGAATACAGCTGATATATAACAAGCCAAGTAACACCAAAAACTCCTTGGGATTTGGCTTCCTCTGGAGGAATTCCCTGATTCCTCCAGGTAGTGACTTTGCCATAACCAGCCGAGTTCTTATGATATATTCCTGCGGCCTGCAGCAAGATCCTATATAACATCATATATATCCTATATAATTGTACTTGCTCTTAACTGCTAATGCATCTCTGCAGCCTTTTCCACAGCAGTGTGACCAGTAATTCCTCTAGCCAGAATGGAATTTAGTGTGTTGTAGGAGACTGCTGTCTAGTCTGTGGGGATGACAGGTGTGTCCTGTGTGTCTGATTCTGTGGAGGTGTGTTGACTTACAGGTCAGATCTGTGTATGTTTTTCACTTAGAAATCAAGTCACTGTTCCTGCTCTGAGCTGCCATAAGCAGACAATATTAATGGGTATGGAAATCATAGCAACAGGGAAAGAAAAAGAGCTGGTGAGATGAACAAGGATTCATTGTTAAGCAACTTGAGATTAGTCATGATTTAGCCAATAACTTGCCCAATGTGACCATGGGGAAATCTTCTCAACTTTGGTATAAGGGATAGAATTTTGACAAGCTTAGTGATGACAGGGAGTCTTCAATTATGTGGCAGCTTTAGATTTTGGTAGTGGATGACCAGAAATTGCTGCAGAAAAATGAACAGACCAACAATGATGAAGTCTTAACTTGAGTTAATGAACAGGATGCTGTGATTGACAGACACATTCAGGTCTGTTGTGAGCACAGCATCAGACAATCGTACTGCCTGTACAGTTGCCACCCTTGGATTGAATAGTTTACAAGCTCTTCTTAGCTTGCTTCATTGATCACTGAAGGCAAAGGTTAATGTAGGACCCTGGGTATTTGCAGAGCAGTGCCTTTTTTATCAGCTCTAAGAGAAACAGGATAGCACGGGACACAACATCTGGATTTGGTTACTAGGGAAACAGATTAAAATTGTTACTGAAATTAGGGTCAGGGCCTCGGCCTTGGCAGGCACCTAGTAAACCAGGTTCAGGCACATATCCTTAGTAGTCCAATTAACAACACAGTTAGTAGTGAGAAGCAGAAAAAGGAAATTTACTCACTGGGCAGTTCAGTCATATGAAAGAGGTCTAGCCAAACCCATTTTTTTGGTTTTAATATGAGGTTTAAGTACAAATAGAAAGCTAGAGGCACGCATAGAGAGACAGTCCAATACATGGACCTACCTGTCACCCTGTGTCAGCTCTAGTCTTGTCTGCAGATAATCTGACACGTCATAAATCTTTTCTTTTTTTCCTCAGGAGACAAGCACCCCTTCTGACGGGGCCTAGGACCTCAGCCTTTTCCTTTCCATGGCATGAGATACCTGGAGAATTTTCTGTTTCTAGAGATCTAGTGTTTGAATAGTCTGATAGCCAAAGGGCAGGGCACTATATAGTGCCCCTTTAGAATGTCTTCATTCCTGACATGATAATTATATTATCTATGTCAGAATGCACATAACTTCTTTATATTTAAGATTTGAATCTTCTTGCACAGAAGTGGGACCCACTGTGACTGTTAGATTACCTGCTGTCATGCTTTGAAGAGTGAATAGTGCGTGGTGAGTACACTAGCTGTAAGCCCTAGTCTGGTAAGATGAGTACACAGAGATGTGTTGGAAGAGGGAGCCCAAGACCATAGTGTAGTTGGATAATGACAAAATGTCTCCTAGAAGTGAGGTCTTGGGATGCTACCACTACCCAGAGGCAGGACAGTCTGGGGACTCTTAAGGAGTGGGAGTTGTATCCCCATGTTGATTGAGACCCAGGGGCACCAGGATTCTAGCTCTCTGGGGACTCTGTCTTTGTCAGTCTTTGAGTCCCTTTGGTTATGCAACTTCCCTCTCTTGCTTTATTTTTAAACAGAATTCAAGGAATTCCATGCAAGAAGTTGAAATGAAACTCAAGCTATGCAAGCTGAGGTGCTGTTCCAGCCAGGGGACTGTTTATGTTACTCCCCTTCCTTCTCCTTTCTTTTGAGTGGCTTCCCAATGAGAAATTTTCTAAGGAAAATTCATCAGCTTGCCTGTGGCCCTGTGGCTAATGAAAGAGATCTTGAGCTGAGATCAGAAACAGTTATCTAGGAAACGAGGGCCAGGAGTGGGCACACCTAGGAGCCGAGCCAGGCTCTGACTTGCTTCTCCTGGAAATCAAGCTCTCTGCCTTGTTTTTCAGCCTCTTTCCCGTCCTCCATCCTCATAGTGTTACACAAGGAATTGAAGGAGGCATTTGTCCATATTCAACGCTTTACCTTTACAAAGGAGAGACAGAATCAGGCAGGTGAAATGATTTATGGTAAATCATTGTACAACTGTGCCATTTCAAGTATGTGACCATGCCAAAACAAAAACTACCATGCAACACCAATTAGAGAGGAAGAAACGGCCAGAAAATGATAACAAGGTGCCCAGGGAGCTCATAGACTATCCAGTGCACTGGTGTCCAGACCTGCCTGTAACATGAGGATGCCCTGGGCGAGTATTAAGTGGACAGGCTGATTAGCCATACCAAATACAGCGACGGTTTTTAGAGATGTTGTCTGGAATTTTCTGGTTTTGAAGTTCTCCGTATGACCGGGTGACTTTTACTCCAGACCAAATTGGGAACCTTTGAGCTAATTCAAAGGTTCATTTACCAATAGATTAAAGCAAAGAATAGGAAAACAATTTCCTCAAATTATTGTGACAATTCAGTAGAAAAATCAAACTCAAACTCAGGGATGGATCACTATGCCCAGTTGGGCATTGAGCCTCCTAATTTGTTCCCTGGTTCCTGGTAAATTCTTGTTCTCCTGGAATAGTTTACAGCTATCAGTTCCTGTGATAAGGACAAGCAATCCTGGGCTCCACTGGAAAATAAATGATTTCACGGAAGTTTGCTTGACATGTCTTAATAAAAGAGACATGAACAGATTCTACTGGGCCTAGGGAATACCCAGTCCTTATATCACCAGCTCTAATCAGTACTGAGCTTACCCAGCAGAAGGAAGTCTCTGATGACTTGTCATGGCCTGCCTAGCTGCACCATGATAACCAAATAGGCATACTGGAAAAACAGCTACCATGTGATTCAAATTAAATGGCAAGAACCAGGGAGAAGACTACAGTGGGGTACCCAGAAGCCTCTGAGACTACATATTGCACACATATGGTAACATCTCATCATTGATTACTCTGTAAAATCAGCTGGGTGTTCCCCTGGATGATGTTTGGGATAAGCGTTGAGTAATAGAGGTGCATAGAACTGTTTCATTATGAGAAGTTGTTTTCTGGGTGGCAATAACTTTCTAGTTGCTTCTGGGTCTTTACCTGTGTTGTGGGGTGTGCATGGAAAACCTCTGACTAGCTCATGAAGGTTATTAGAAGTTGGGTATTTCCCATGCATCTGGATTCCTGAATGGCTTGACAGGTATCACATCCCACCCATCTTTGATGTCAACAGAGGTACGTAGTCTGAAACATGGATCCAACTAGGGGTGAAAAGGAGTTTATATGTTCAATTGCCTCATGTTCCTAAATGAATGCTATTATCCAAATTTTACTGATGGAGCATGTGTTAGTCAGGATTCTCTAGAGAAATAGAGCTCAAAGAGTGAATTTATTAGAATGGCTTACAGGCTGCAGTCCAGCTAGTTCAGCAATGGACATCTATCAGTGGAAGGTCCAAGAATCCAGTAGTTATTCAGGCCACAAGCTGATGTCTCAGCTGTTCTTCAGTGTACACTGGAGGCCTGAAGAAGTAGGCTCTAATGGCAGTGAAGGAATGGACTTGCTAGGGAGAGTGAGAGTAAGCAGGTAGAGAGACAGCTAGCTTTCTTCTTCCATGTCCTTATATAGACTGCCAGCAGACAGTGTGGCCCAGATTAGAGGTGGATCTTCCCACTTCACAAATCCAGATTAGAAGTGGTCCTTCCCACTTCAAATTAAAGAAAAAAAATTCTTCACAGATGTGCCCAGCCATTTGTGTTTACTTAATTCTAGACGTAGTCAAGTTGACAACCAAGAATAGCCATCATAGGGTAGATGAAAAAAAGAACAAAGATTTAGTGTGTCATCGGGGAGTGAGGGCAGGTCATGTAATAAAGCACTCAGATCTCTGGTTGTCCTGTCCATTCTCTGCCTGTAGTGGAAAAAGGATGTGGTATGATTGACACAGTACAGCCTTCCATGGCTATATTCCTCATCAGTGAGTATCCCTAGAGTCCACACTACATTCCTCATCAGTGAATATCCCTAGAGTCCATGGCATGTGAAAGACACAGAAATATTTGTCCCAGTTCTTAATGGCCCCTGCCCAGAGTGGCATATGTTAGTTTGGCTTGCCTTTTATTGACTGAAGTAAGCTATGAGTTCTTGTCTTGTCTTCACAATGACATGGAAATCTAGTCCTGCCAAACTTGCAGAGTGAGAGCTGGAACTGCTAGGAGCTATCTTTCCTCATGCCCAGCTATTCCATGTTGGCATGTCAGCTCAGTGGCTGTTGAGCATGGTTTGGATGTGTTCAGCAGTATGCCATGTGACATTCTCAGGCTGAGGGACTGCTAATGTTTCACATTTCAAGGTCCACTCACTTAAATTTTGTTAAATTTTAATGTGAGACAGAGTGGTACATCCACAAAGCTTTACAACATTTCGTGCCCTCTGCAGCGTTCTAAACAAAACATATTTTTGTTTTTTTTTCTATAGAAACAGAAAACAAACCCATAACAATCCCATAATCTTGCAATTGACTTTTATCTAAAAGCCAGGCTATTATGCTAATGGTTATGATATCAAGTTATCCACATTAGCTTAGTAAAGTGGAAATGATGATAAAGCTCTCAGTGGGCACAGGTGTTAATTGGTACTTAGGGTGATGTTTTATTTAATTATTTATGAAAATTACAAATTTATAAGGGTTGGAAATACAACATGGTGATTGCCTAGCATGCATGAGGCTCTGGATTACATACCCATTCCTGCATAAACCAGGTGTGGTGGTCTGAGAATAATCCCAGCACTTGTGAAGTAGATCCAGGAAGATCAGAAGTTCAAGGTTATCCTCAGCTACATAGCAAGCTCCAGGATAGCATGAGACCCTGTCCAAGGAAAAACAAAACAAACAAACAAACAAACAAACTTATCCTCTAGGTTAGTATTGGTCAGACAGTGTGAAATATTTATTTGCGACTCAAAGTTCATGTCATATATAAAGTCATTTTCATTGTGTATTTGTCACGGTTTTTGAAAAAAATGAGACCAAATACAGTAGACTCCTTGGTTTAATAGTGTGTACTTGTTGAGGTTTGAATGTGGAGCATTCCTTGTAGACTTGTGTTTGCACAGCATTCCACAGCTCGTGGTGCTGTTTAGAGAGTTTCTGGAACCTTTGGGACATGGGCTCTTTGTGGCAGCCGTGGGTCCCTGGGGGGCAGGTCTTGAAGATTATACCTGTGTCTGGCTCTGGTCAATGTTTCCTGCTTCCTGCTTTAGCTGATATGGGAGGAACTTGCCACACACTCTCATTGCCAAGTAGCTGCTCTGCCTTGCCTTCCCTGCCATGATGGACTATACCTACTGGAATCCTGAGCCAAAATCAATCCCCCCCGAAGTTGCTACCTTCAGGTATTTTGTTACAGTGACAAGAAAAACAACACAATATTCTGAACCAAGCATTTTAATATCTTGATGCCAAAATTCATTTTTATTCTATATTTTTAAAGATGAAAAAATATCACAGTAGGTCAACCATATCATCTTTAGGTCAGTGTAATAAATGGGAGTGTGTTTTATACTATATGAAATGGCAAATGCATGGTGTAATCCGTCTCTCCCAAGACACCTGCAAAGGCTGGTGCATAACAATGGCAAGTGCTGCTTGATAGCCTCTCCATCCAAGTGCAACCTCAGGATCCATGGCGGAGATGGTCTGCACAAATGGCCATCAGTGAGAGAGTGTCCCTGGAGTCAGCGGATCCTGAGTAACTCCATTTTAGCTTTGAGGATTTTAAATGACTTCTTATCCCCTCCCAATCTCTGAGGTTTCTGCAGTCATATACAACTGAAGCCTGGAGCTGTTCCCTCGCTGAGTTCTGGAGGCTGTGGTCCATAGAAGCCCTGTGCTCCCTCTAGCTTCCACAGTCAACAGATTTCTATTTCTTTCCATGGTGAAGGGGACTGTACTCCCACCACTTGTCTGAAGCCCTCTCAAGATGTGCCAAATTTCTAAGGCCAGCTTCTGAAATACTACCGAGCCCCAACTCAAACGACACTGGAAAGACTTAATTTGTGAATGATCACATACTCACGTAGGAAACACAAGGGATGAATAGGAACACCCAAAGTGTCGAATGTATCTTCATTTATCATGACGTACTCATCTTGGTTTGTTTTGGGACTCTTGGTTTTTGTGCCACAAGCGTCGTGTCTTTGGAGACACCTCCAGTGGGAAAACAGGGACGCTGTCTGGGTTTAAACATGAAGAAGGAACCTGGTGAGAGTGGAGTCCTCAGCCCCAACAAGGATAGCCATAATCCCTGTGTAGGCAGCATCACAGAAGAGGGGGACGAAGAATGCAAGAGCCAAGAATGGGGAGATGTGCTGGTGCACTTAAGAACTCATTACAGTCGTGGTTACTTGCATTAGGTCTGCACAAACCTGGGCCTCTCAACACGGCACCATGGATGAGTGAGGGGCCCATGAGGCCCCACCCCCCAGAGGGACTCTTGGCAATTAAATGTTGGATTGTGGCGGGGAAGCATGGCACTTTTTTTCAGTGGTGTAGCCACAGATGTATCTTCAGTGGTATAGCCACACTGTAACCTCCCACCACACTCAGGCAATTCTCTCTAATTAAACCCATGGGGCCACACACAAAAGGAAGACAGTGAGGTAGCAGAGGGACTCATTGAGAAGTGCCAGTGGGAGAGAGATGGGCATGGGCAGAGGAGTTGGGGTTGAAAATGACTACAACTCATTGTGTAAATGTATGAGACTGTCAAACAGTTAAACAATAAAAGGACAGGAGACTGAATCTGGATGATGTCTATGTGTGTGCTTTCTTCTCTACAGGTCACTTGGAATGTATGTCATATGTGTATATGTACTCACATATACGTGCATGCACGTAAACATTCACAATATGGTTATCTGCTGCCCATCACCCTCGCCCTTTTACTTACCATTGCCCTTGCCCTCTCCCACGTCATTAAACTTTCTGTTATTTCCTGTGGTGGGGATTGAACCTAGAGCTTGGCACATAGTGGACAAGCTTTCTACCCTTGAATTGAATCCTCTTTTGACATTCTTTATATTTTGGGTTAACACGCAAAGTATTGAGGATCATCGTGACATCGTGTGTGTGTGTGTGTGTGTGTGTGTGTGTGTGTGTGTGTGTGTGTG